>CAUYSK010029565.1:0-45051 GCA_963575035.1 Avahi laniger | reverse complement strand
ACAGAAGCAAAAACAAAAACCATATGATTCTCTCAATAGACGCAGAAAAAGCATTTGACAAAATTCAACACCCTTTTATGATAAGAACGCTTAACAAAATAGGCATAGATGGGGCTTACCTAAAAATGATACAAGCCATTTATGACAAACCGACAGCCAACATCACACTGAATGGGGAAAAATTGAAAGCATTCCCACTTAGAACTAGAACCAGACCTGATTGCCCAATATCTCCACTTCTATTCAACATAGTGCTGGAAGTCCTGGCCACAGAAATCAGGCAAGAGAGTGGAATTAAAGGCATACAAATGAGAATAGAAGAGATCAAACTCTCACTATTTGCTGATGACATGATATTATATCTAGAAAACCCCATGGATTCAACCAAGAGGCTCCTAGAATTGATAAATGAATTCAGTAATGTCTTAAGATATAAAATCAATACACACAAATCAGAGGCTTTCATATACGCCAACAGCAGTCATACGGAGAATAAAATCAAAGGCTCAATTCCCTTCAAAATAGCAACAAAGAAAATAAAGTATCTAGGAATATATTTAACTAAGGAGGTAAAAGACCTCTAAATGGAGAACAATGAAATATTGAGGAAGGAAATAGCAGAGGATGTAAACAGGTGGAAATCCATACCATGCTCATGGGTTGGCAGAATTAACATTGTTAAGATGTCTACACTACCCAAAGTGATCTACAGATTCAATGCAATCCCTATTAAAATACCAACATCATTCTTAACAGATGTAGAAAAATTAATTTTATGCTTTGTATGGAATCAGAGAAGAACCCACATAGCAAAAACAATTCTAGGCAATAAAAACAAAATGGGAGGTATCAACTTACCAGACTTCAAACTTTATTATAAGGCTGTAGTAATCAAAACAGCCTGGTAATGGCACAAAAATGGAGCTATTGACCAGTGGAACAGAACTGAGAACCCAGATATGAAACCATCCTCATATAGCCATCTAATCTTTTACAAAGCAGACAAAAATATACATTGGGGAAAAGAATCCTTATTCAATATAGTGCTGGGAAAACTGGAGAGCCACATGCAGAAGACTCAATCAGGATCCACACCTTTCACCTCTCACAAAAATCAACTCACGCTGGGTAACAGATTTAAACCTAAGGAGTGAAACTATTAGAATTCTAGAGGAAGATGTTGGAAATACTCTTCTAGACATTGGCCTAGGCAAAGAATTGATGAAGAAGACCCCAAAGAGAATCACAGCAACAACCAAAATAAATAAATGGGACCTCATCAAATTAAAAAGCTTCTGCACAGCCAAAGAAACTGTCACAAGAGCAAACAGACAACCTACAGAATGGGAGAAAATTTTTGCATGTTACAAATCTGATAAAGGGTTGATAACCAGAATTTACTTAGAACTCAGGAAAATCAACAAGAAAAAATCAAACGATCCTATCAAAAATTGGGCAAAGGACATGAACAGAGACTTTTCAAAAGAAGAGAAAATAATGGCCCAAAAACATATGAAAAATGCTCAACATCTGTAATCATCAGGGAAATGCAAATTAAAACCACAATGAGATATCACTTATCTCCAGTGAGACTGGCGTTTATCAAAAAGTCCCCAAACTATAAATGTTGGTGTGGATGTGGAGAGATAGGAACATTCATACACTGTTGGTGGGACTGCAAACTAGTGCAACCTCTGTGGAAAGCAATATGGAGATACCTTAAAGAGATTAAAGTAGAATTTCCATTTGATTCAGCAATCTCATTACTGGGCATCTACCGAAAAGAATAAATGATACTCTATAAGAAAGACACCTGCACCTGAATGTTTATAGCAGCACAATTCACAATTGCAAAGATGTGGAAACAACCCAAGTGTCTATCAGTACCTGAGTGGATTCATGAAATGTTGTATATGTATACCATGGATTACTATTCAGCTTTAAGAAACAATAGTGATATAGCACCTCTTGTATACTCCTGGATAGAGCTGGAACGTATTCTACTAAGTGAAGTATCCCAAGAATGGAAAGACAAGCACCACATGTACTCACCATTAAATTGGTATTAACTGATAAACACATAAGTGCACCTATAATAATAATATATATTGGATGTGGGGGAGCAGAGAGGAAGGGACGGGTATATGCATACACAGAGTGCGATGTGCACCATCCAGTGGATGGACCCACTTGATGCTCGGACTTGGTGGGGGAGGAGGCAAGGACAACATACGTAACCTAAACATCTGTACCCCTATAATATGCTGAAATAAAAAAAAAGAAATAGCAACTATAGGATAAATATATATTTTTCTAATTATTTAAATCTCTCAAGTATAATTGACTATTTAAACAAAAATAATAAGAAAATGTACTGCGGAGTTTATATAAAAGTGAAATGTATGACAGCAATAACACAAAGTTTAGGGTGGGAGAAATGGAGGCATGGAATTGTAGTTTTTATACTCCACACAGTGACATGATATTACCTTAAGGTAGATTGTGTTAAGTTTAAAGTTGTTATAATACAAAACCTAAATCATTCACTGAAATAACAACATAAAGAATTATATCTACTAAGTCAACAAAGGAGGTTAAATGGAATCATTAATAAGTATTCAATGAATCCAAAAGAAGGTAGAAACAGAAAAAAAAAAGAAAACAAATAAGAGATGGACAAATGAAGAACAAATAGCAAGATGACAAATTCAAACCTAATGATATCACATTGTCACATTAAATTGAGATATGTGAAGCATTCCAATTTAAAGATGGGTATTATCGGGTTGGATAAGAAGACAAGACCCAATAACTATATGCTGCCTATAAGAAAGTCACTTTAAATATAAAGACACAAATAGGTTATAAATACACAATGAAAAAAAGAATACCTTGCTAACAACATAGTATGCTAATCAATAGATAGTTGAGTGGCTATATACTCTCAGACGGAGTAGATTTCAGAGCAAAGAATTCCAGAGAGGGAGACAGGCATTCCCACTAGAGTGAACATCAGAAACTCTGTTTTCATTTATCCCAGTATCTCTCACCATGTTTCTCACAATATCTTGCATATAGTTAATACTCAAGAAAGGTTTGGTTGTACAGGGAGCCACAACAGCTCTCCTGGCTTCTTGTTTAATACTTCCTCCTCTGTACAATTTTGTTTTCCTTTATTTCCTGCATAGCTAATTGCTTGCATTGTAGCAGTGTTGTTTGGTCAGGTGTTCTAACATAAGGTTTCTTTTTCACTTATTAGGTTCCTAAGCTTCCTACAAGGCTGTACAGGAGAGGGATGAGTGCTGAAGAGGGGGGTGTTTCTAGCCTTCTTTGCCTTTGTTCTGTCTCCTCTTCTGAACCTCACTGCCTCTATTGGTCATACAGCCTCTTTCATCTGCTCTGCTTATAAAACCATAGTTTTTTCTTTTATCCATCTAGGTATCTGGAAGTTCCTTTTGGTTTTTATTCTTTTCTGATCCTCTTTTGCTTTCTCCATTCATTCAATTCTATGTTTACTTCATCTAAAGAATCAAATCATTTCATCTGTTACTGTCAGCAGGAATAGTGATGAAGTGTGCTATCTAGTATGCACCATTGTATTTAGGGACATTTCCCACACACACACACACACACAAAAATAAACATATTAAGGAACACATTTGGGTGCATCTGGGGGACATTTTTAAAAATCTCCATTTCAATTTTTTTCAATACTGTATTTCTAATATATTAATGTTACCAACTCTATCTGTATTTATATAGGCTAGTCTCATATTGACATGCAAGGCATGAATTGCCTATGACTTTTAACCAAAACCTTATAATTTCCTTTTCTTCTTCTCATTCAACCCCATTTTAAAAATTTAAGGTAACAATACTATATATTACTTTATTTTTGTATAGGATTTACTCTGTGATATAGACAACCAGGCTCTTCCATCCCAGCTGATGGGGTAACCAGTGACATTTGCCCAGGTTGTCCTGTCAATTTAATTCTTTCATTTTGCAAACAACCTTGTCATTTACACACGTTGACTCTGATTCACAGGATATAATAGCCAAGGGGGTGGTTACTTGCATTCTAATTTTTAAAATGCAAACATAAGGCTTCACAAGACAGCATGAGATATGAAAAGCTTTCCAAGTGCTAAATGCAGGGTGGCACACTCATACACTTACAATGGCCCTAAACACTCCTGTATCGGTAAAGGAAAAGGGGAGAGTCCTGAAGTGTTTCGCTGCCTCTCAAAATACAAATGGAAAATCTGGGTCTAATGACTTTTTACTCATAGTGCAGCTCAGCTGGAGGAAAAACAATATGTAAGAAGATTTCATTGTAAATAAAATGAATCACTGACAATTTTTTAAAGGAAGCAGAATAAAAAGACCTTACTATAAGCAAAGACAAAAAATTGGCTGTAAAGATGACCTAGTTTAATTTGAAAGTATTTATAGCAAAGTTACAGAACATATGTACTGTTCTCAATGCAGACATAAAGAGCAAGAACCATTAATTTTCCATTAACCTGGTGGCCTTTTAGGTGTGTAATTAATGATTTATAGTTATCTATATTTCCCTGCATTTCAAAAATTGAGAAAATGTCTGGGTTATTCAGGACCTAAAGTGGTTCATATGAACCCTGCAAAAATTGAGGCAAAAAAGGTTTTGATTAGAGTCATATTAATAATTGCTTCAGTTATCCATTTCACTGTTTGTGTAGACAGCCTTAGAGAGCTGTATAAAATACATTTCTGGACCCATTAGTGGACTTGGAATATACATTTGAATGTTCGACATAAAAATGTCATCTGGTTTTGCATTAAAGTGCTATCAAAACTTCTAACTCCAAAGAGAAAAAATAAAATAACTGCCTCTCATTTTATTTATACAAAATAATTAAGGCAATTGAAAGATCAATGTTTTTTGAGTCAGAGACAGTCTCTAGGCTGCTTCATGAAACTAGAAATTGTTCCAGAAATATAGTAAGGATGGAACTCAGGATCTGTCCCTGGAAAAAGAAAAAACCTTACATTTCTAGTTTGTTTAACAAGGTGTCTTAACCTTTCTGAATTTAATATTGTTAATCCATACAAATGAGAATGATGTTATTGGAAATGTGGAGGATTAAATGATATAATATGTGAAACCCCCTGATACATAGTAGTGTTCAGTAAATGACACTGCTCTTACCTACCGCTAACATTCGGAGGGAGAAAGAACATAGTAAGCTTTATTTAGAAACATTGTTTTGTTTGGCCCTAAATACTTTCATTCTTCTGTGCTGAAATGATACAAGCATGATTAGATATAAATGAGAGATGAACAAGAATGAAGCTTTCCACTAAAAACCCCATTATTTACCTTCTCCTCAATAATAGCTTGAAATAGCACGTGGCTTGAAAATGTATTGGATTTTCTCTCTAACGAATGCAAGTGCATTTCCTGGTCTATCCAGCCTTTGCTAATCTTTCTTTACTGCCTTATCTAATTTGGTAGATTTTGTTTCCTTCCTTCTCAAATCTGTGTACTTTTCAGTTTTCTTTTATTAAAAATCTGGTTTTTTAATGTGGGATCTGTTAGATTAAAGAAAGTAGAAATGTCTTTGTATGCTGAAATGGACCAAGGAAACCCACTTATTCAATGTAGCCCTTACATACGTAACACTTTACTTATGCTTCTGTTGCAGCTCTTATGGTAGCATGCCTCAAGTCCTAATCATCTGTGTACAAGTGTGAATTCTCCATTAGATTGTAGGATCTTTTGAGGCAATATTGGTGTCTTATTCAGTTTTATGACCTTTGGAGCTCAACACAATACCTAATGCACAGTAGATATTCAACAAATATTTGTTGATTCACTACTTTACAACAACTCTCTAATTTAAGAAATGCTATTATTGTATGTGTTTTTGCCTGTCTAATGAACAGACATTAACAAGAATGACTATATCGAGTACTGGTGAGACTGCTGAGAAACTGGGTGGCTCTGGTGTTACTGTCCCTGTCATTATTATTTTTAATGGCAGCTGAGTGTAAATTGGGCAATCTTCCTGGAATGCATTGAGAAAATATGTATGAAAACTCTTAAGTATTTTCATGCCTTTCGACCCTTCACTTCTAGTATCTTTTCTTGATTGTTTACAACAATTTAGCAGTGAGGATGTTCACAGCAGGGTTGAATAAAATAGAAAAAGAATATAAATAACTTAAACATCAAGTAATAGGAAGTAGTTAAATAAATTATGTAATATCCACACAATGAAATACATTATGCAGCTACTAAAAAACAATGGTGTAGAACCACATTTATTAGGATAAAATGATATTCCCTGTAGACTTAAGTGAGGAAAAATAATTTACAAAATAGTACAATTCCATTTTTATTATACACCTGTGTATCTTTATCTGTCTATATCTATATATAAGTGTAAAATGGGCGTATACCAAAATATTAGTAATGTTTATTATTGGGTGGTATAATTACACATTTTTATTCTCTTTTTCTTCCTTCTAATTAATGTCTTGTGATTTTTCTGCAATGAATGTGTAGTATTCGTGTTAAATTTGTTTCTAAATGAATACAGCGAAGATAAAGAAATTCTTGAACAAATGAATAATTACAAAATAGTTATTAACAATTTCATGCTGATTCCATCCTGGAGGGCTCAGCCCCAAGCCACTGAAGTGCAAATGAGGATATGAATTTTAAAGACGGTGACAGAGGTTATCCCAGTTTTTCCATTTTAAAGAGAATTGACACGGAAATAAGACTTGACTTTTCATTTTATAAAATAAATAAAACTTTACAAGAACATATAAATAAATATATGGCACAAATGTTCATAAACATATTCTTAGCCTATTAAAAATATGATTTCTCTGTCATTTTAAAATACACAGTGATTTTAAAAAGAAAAATATTCTCAGGTAACCAGATTGTCTTATTTTTTTCTGCAGCAAATGCCTCCTCTTTTCCCTGAAGATATGACAATCTGGTTTTAATATCAGAATATTTATGTAGCAACAATCAGCATGGCAATTTGACTATGGCCTACTCAAAACATATATATTCTTTGTTTGCTGAATGATTTAGTCTACTGATGTCTTTGTAAAGATTTGAGAACTGTAGCTAAGCCTATAATAACATTGCTGTGTTTCTTCATTAAAAGATAGAACTACACTATTTCATTTTCCAGAAATATCACAGAATAACAATGTTTTAGCACTTTGGCAGTTATTTTGAAAGCATATTTGCATTAGTTCTTAAGAAGTCAGAGTTCTAAAGACACATAATTGCTACTGCCTGGGAGGAAAAGGGAATAAATGGAAGACACCTGTAGTGATAAGAAATGGAAGTAGAGAATAGTGATACAACTGGAATCTTGCTCAAATATGTATCTCTTGTGTAGAAGCCAGTATAAACTAGGTCCATTTGGATTTAGATACTAGAGTACCCCGGGGATTTTATTATAAGGCTGATTTACCTATATAACAGCCCTATGACAGAAATTTCAAGGTCAAATTTATATTTAAGTACCCAAGGCCCTTTCTTCACTTTGCTTCCTTCCATCTTTTCCTTTCTCACTATTCTTTTTGCCCCCTACAGCATGATAATGCTGGCATTAGCAGCCATGATTATGTAGATTACAGTAACCATTGATAATTCTGAGACCAGCAATTTTTATTTTCATATATACTAAACAACCTGTAGAATCACAAGGCTTATAAATCAGGCCTAAAGAAACACTTAGGCTTGAAACTATCACATAATCAAGACAAATGTATTTCCTTCTTGAATTATCAACATTAGCAGAATAATTATCTTTATTACTTTTCATGGCACTATCTTCAGTCAGATTCTATATATTTTTAAAAATTTTTTGTTGTCCTCTTTCTCTTCCTACTAAAATGTAATCTTCATGAATATAATACAAGGAATTTGTCTTGTCCCCTGTTGTATTTCCAGTACTTAGAAACTTCCTGGCATATAAGAGGTGCTCAATAACTATCTGTTGAATTACTTTGATTTTCCATGTTTTTTTGTGGCCAGTAGTAGGGCTATATTTATGTTTGTGATTAGGCCATCCTTTTAAAGGTTGATCGATATATTTACACTATGATCACTTTTAAATTGTAAATCTATCTAAAGTGTTAGCCTATCCTATTTAATAATAGCTCAGGTAGTCAGAAAATGGAGCTAAAGATATTAAGGTTTGTGTCCTACTTCATTTTGCCAAGTATTTATTGAACAATATGTTTTTCTCCCTGTGCTAATTGCCGGGGATAGAAGAATGAACAAAACACAGTCATTGATCTAAAGGCGCTCACAGTCTAAAAGGTAGACTTGTAAAGATATGGATTTGATGCTGTGAACTATGTGTGAAAAGAGAGGTATTCCCAGAGGGCCATAGGAGTATAAAGGAGGGTGTGACTAACTCTGATTCTAGGGGGTGGGCATTAAAATAAATGAGACATAGTTTTTTGTCCTCAAGGCATTTGCAGTCAAATGAGGAAGATAGGCACATAACTATAACATAATGTACTATATGTTGTATTTGAGATATAAATCAACTGCTATGGGCACATCAGGGGAATAACAGTTCTGCCTAAGGAGTTAGGAGAAGGCTTTATGGAATAATTAATATATGTATTGGGTCTTGGATTCTCTGTGCACAATGGGAGTAGAGGGTGGTATAGTGCTGAAACATAAGAAAATGCATACAAGTTAGAGTAGCTAAGTGTAGTAGAATAGAAGGGAGGTGCAGAAGGTTAAAGCTGGAAGGGTAGAAGCCAAATTATGAAGGCTATGGAATGCTATCCTAAGGACTTTGTACATTATAATATAAATAATGAAGATATTGAAGACTTAGGTCTTCCTATTTCTGTCTGGTTTTAGTTTTGTGGGTTGACCTTGATGGCGGTCATACTAGGTTGATTTAGTTCTGGGAAATCAAATTTATACCACCAAAGCACAGAGTAATATTTAAAAGCCAATTCATTAATTTATAATGATAACTATCTCTATCAAAAGGATTGGAATACTTGTTTTCATCTCCCACTTGGGAAATCACTATCGGGGTGCAAAATTGAAAAGGTAAAGGAAGTTGTTGTCATTAAGGAAACAAATTTGTGATAACTAAGTAAAATAAGTGATCTTATTCTTACAGGGGTGCATTGACACACAGACCCAGCAGGCCTAGGCACAATTTTGGGGGAGACCTGATTTGGCTTTGGATTGAATTAAATGAATTATCTGAGCCGCAGTCTCTTGATACCCCTCTGGTACCTAATCCAAGATTCTGCATAGCAAAGGATTTCAAACATTAGAAGCTGTTACTGCTTTTTTTAGAAAATTCAGACTAGGGCTATGAGAGGACCCAGGGTATTCATTCATCATTCATTTTAGTTTACTTTCAATACAAAGTTGTGCTTTAAGATAATAAAAATGAATATCAAACAAATAATGGATAATTTACACTATAGCCAAAGCATATATCTTTGATTTTGAAGTGTAAAAACCAAAATTTATCTGTAATAGAATGGAATTAAGCACCTAAACCTGAAATCAATATATGTCAAAAATTAAAAATGGCACCAAAAGTAAATTCAATAATTCCAACTAAAGCCAAATTACAGAACAGGTACAGGATATTGAAAAATAACAACTCCAGAGGTAAGAAAGAGAAAGAGATGTGGGCAAGGGAGAGAGAGAAAGAGAAAAGAGAAAAGTGAGTTAGAGGAAGAGAAGCCACATACAAATGAGGAGATATAAACTTTTCAACATTGTCATAGGCCAGATAATAGAAGTTAGCTCAAAAATGACCATTTGAAACAATAATGTTGTGTCTATTACTGATAGATTTTTTTCTTCCTTTCATTCTTTCTGCCTCTTTTTAAAAAGACAAGCTAAAGTGCAATTATATCACTGAAAGGAGGAGGAGGTATTTATTGAAAAGCTGGAGGAGGAACAAGGAAAGAAATGTTCTCTATCCTCCCTAGAAAGTGTGACATTGCCTCAGGTCTATAAATGTTTGAAAGCCACATTTATGTAGGAAGTTTTGAATAGCCTTTCTTAGGCTGTGTAAGAAATGCTACCCTCTTAAGCAGATATTTTTCAGCTCATCTGACATTTATTACTCACTCTGACATTATTTCAAATACCCAGAAGGAAAAATGAATGTGAGATCCAACTCACAGAGAGCTCTTGGAAGAATGGAAAGGCATTGTGACCTTTTTCTATACCATTCTGGTGTTGATTTTCTCTTCTTTCTTTTAACTCAGCCTGTGGTTATTATGCTCATTGTGCTCCCAGTAGAATGATTTATTTTGAGTTTCATTAAGAAAGTGACCAACAATTAATAACGAAATCTCAAATGTTTGATGGCTTTACTATGGCAGAGCTGCTGGAGAGGAAGCTTGAGACATGGAGAAACCACATTGGAAAGTTTAATGTGTGACTATGTGAAGTAAATTGTTTATAATTCAAGTTCATGGCTCCTAGTGGTTGGATAATACCCCTGGTGTTCTGCCATAATGTTTCTTACGCAGGTGTTTGGTCATTTATTCAGCAAACGTATATAGTCATGTGTCACTTAACAATGGGGATATGTTCTGAGACATGCATCATTGGTAATTTTGCCATTGGGTGAACATATAGAGTGTGCTTACACAAACCTAGATAATATAGCCTACTATACACCTAGGCCATATGTAGCCTATTGCTTCTAGGCTACAAGCCTATACAGCATGCTACTATACTGAATACTATAGGCAGTTGTAACATAATGGTAAGTATTTGTGTATCTAAGCATATCTAAACATAGAAAAGAAATTTTTTAGCTCTGCTATAATCTTATGGGACCACTGTTATATTTGTAGTCTGTTGTTGACCAAAATATCATTATGTGGTGCATGACTGTATTAATAAGTGCCTGCTGTTTATCAGGTTCCTGTAGATACAGAAATGAGCAAAATACTGCATTTTCTCTCAAGGAGTTGATGTTGTAAAAGGAACTATAGACAAGAAAATAAGCAATTGCAATGCAGTAACATAAGAGGTTTAATGATATATATATAGGGCTCTATAAAGACACACAGGAGAACACTTACCTCATTCTCAGTGGAGGATTAGGAAAATGATAGCACTTGAGCTGAATCAGAAAGTTCAATCTGAGGAAGATACTTTAGGCAGAAGAAACTACATATGTAAAAGTATGACATGGAAGAGAACATGCAGCACACAGGGAACTGCCAATACATTATATGACTGGGGGTAGGGTGTGTGTTGAGAAAATGACTGGAAATGAGGTTAGAGAGATGCACAGGGGTTAATTGCACCATGCAGCATCATATGTGCTGTTCTGGGGAATTTGAAGTAAAGTCATAGATCCATTCTTAGATGGGGAAGAGCTCTGCATTTTATTCCCAGCTGTACTTATTTATAGGTTTGCAGTGATACAGGAACTTTTTTATTCCATACAATATTACCTGTAGTTGTTGCCTTTTACCTAGTAGGTGCTTGTTAACTCTTCATGGACTTTGAAGCTCCTGGTAGGCCAGTCGGCTAAAATTATGGCCTGGAAATAGAACAAAAATAATGGGGTTGATGAGTCTAAATAGGAAAATGTCTTTTATGTCATTAGTGCTGGGCCCCAAAAAGGGACAATCTGTTATATTGCAGTTTCAGTAAGTGATGAAGTGGTGCTAGTTGGGTACTGGCCATTTCAGGCTAGGCGACATGTATGAATGCCCTTATCGGTGAAGCCATTCCAGGTTTTGGGTTTAGGTCTTAGTTTTTCAGAATATTTGATCAGTTTACCCATGCTAATCAAAATCAGACAACTTTGATCTTCCAGATATCCATTTTCTTAATTTATGATAAGAATTGTATCCAGCTGATATCAGTCTCCTGTACAGGGCACATCCTCCTAATTGGAAGTTCACACTGGAGATAAAATGAGCCATTAGAATATTACTTTGTGAGCATAGAGTTAATAATAAAGGGAATCTGATGTTCTCAGGAGACATTCCCATCAATCTATGGTAGCATGACAGATTGTCCTTTTCTGGTCCAGAAATATTCCTCTGTAGAGAACTGTTATTTGTTTTTAGAATCAGAGTACTGATTCTCCTGGACAGAGCACATTGATATATCCTCACACTTTGGCTATCCCTAGAATCCTCTCTTGCCCCCACTTGTTATGACATTGCTTTCTATAGTCTAGCTTACATTAATCATAGTTTAGACTGGATGAAAACTGAACAAGCATTGGAAACTCATCAGTGGCACATTTACAAACCATTTCTTAGGGTAGAAAAACTTCTGTAGGCGGCCTGCTTTATTAGTTACTTTGTTTCACTTTCAGAAAGTAATTTCTAGTTTGATCACCAAGTTTGGGGAATAGTCCACATTTTAAATCCATTGCATCTTTAAGTCCTTGTGCAATAACAGCCAATTAATCATATATCATTAGGCAATAAGTGAACATGAAGAGTTCCAGTTCAATAATTTGTGAATATTTTCAAAGCACTAGAATTCTTTTTGACAAATGAAATGAAACCAAGAACACATATAAACATACTAAGCAGGGTTCCAAGGAAACACTGATCTATTTCATCTGCTCATTTTACAAATGGGAAAACTGATGCTTGTAGATGGGCAATGGTTTATCCAAGATAGCACAGCTGATCAGTGGCAGATCCAAAACTAGAAGCTAGATCTCCTGACTCCTAGTCCAGTGCTGTTTTTACTGCATTGCTCACTATTCCTAAAACATGTACAAAGATAGGGATGGAAAAGCAAACTGATACTGCATTGAATGATCTCTGCAAGGTACTCATTGACAATTCTAACTAGAAAATCCCCATTGAAATCTTCAAGCATTCTTTTGATGGGAAACAAAAAACAATGGAAGGGATCATTTTTTACTTTCGGAAATTTCCACCAGTCCCCCTATACATCAATATGCTTTCTGACTATTTGCCTACTCAAAGAGCCAACTCCAATGTCATTTATTTGAAACCATACTCATGCTTTGAAAATACATGTTAAATATTATCAATATAAACATAGGGTATTAGAGAATATTATCAATATAAATATAGAATATCTTTGTCAGAAATCCTGGGAAATGTAAATATAGCATGAATGTAATTGCACAGGGGGCAGTTTACACTTGTTGGGAGTATTGTCAGATCAGATTTTTATTGTTGCATGGGAACAGTTTGGGCTGGGTGGTTTTGGGGGACTTTTTCTATCTCCGAGAGATCTTATTCTTCTTTAGGTTCTTTAGCCTGACCTGGCCCCTGATGTCTACCCTGATGTCTAGGGCTGACCCTAGAAGATAGGTAGAAGATAAAAAGCAACAGTTTGGAGCTTTCCTTGAAGATTGAATGTAATAATTATCTTTCCCTGACTGGATGTTAGGTCAAGAAGGGAGCTGGTGGGTGAGCAAGAGGTCTTATATGTTTGCTTTAAGTCAATAACAAGTCCTAACTCCTGCTTGGGGCTCAATTTCTGCCTCTGGAAAATGACAGGGGAGGACGAATTTCTCTCTTAGATCCCTAGTAGTTCTGACATTATATAATTTCTGATTCCTAAATTTAGTCCATTGATATTGAGCACTCATCAGTAATTCAGAGCACTTGGAATATCTACCATCTAAGCCATGTGTTTACTGTGCTGCTATTTCTAGATTTTGCTCTTCAGCCCAGCCATGTGCTTTCCCCCCAGCCTCTACCTTCTTTCCCATGAATATTACTACCTGTGTGTTTTCTGTTGCATCTATAGCTCCTGGTTTTTAATTCCCTTAGTAAATTCTTTGACTGCTTACTGAGAGTTACATATTGTCCTATACACTAGTGCCATAAAGAGAAAAGCCCCTATTCTCAAACGGAAGAGACAAACAAGTAAATAGGTAACTAAGCAGTGGCAGTGCATTGTGGCAAATATTCTGGGAGTGGTGTGAATGTGGGGCTTCAGGGGACGAAGAAGAAAAGTATCTAGCCATATGGGAGATCAGAGGAATTGGTCACAGTTTGAGAAGAACGTGAAGTCTGAGCTAAAATCCAGATGAGATAGGGGAGAGAGGGTATTCCAGGCAGAGGATATAGCGCAAAGATTTGCTGCAAGAGAACATATTGTGTGTACAAGGACGTGAAAGTGATTGCTTTAGCTATCCAATTTCTGTAAGTAGTCAGCACTTTGGAGTGCCTAGCTCTATGCTGGATCTTGGGTAATAGAGAAAAGAAGTGAAGAAAGTTTGTGACTTGTGTGGCTTATGTCTCAAAATTGTTTGAGTCAGCTGCTTGGAATATGGAATGCAATTTTCCCGCAGAAAACAATCGTCTCCACAGTAGTTAGGTTCCCAAGCCAGCCCATAAAAGCTTATGTAACCCATAATCTGAAGGACAATTCTCTATTAATAACACTATAGATGCTAATGACCATGTGAAGTTGTGCTTCTGTGGGAAAATCCATTCAATGTTTTAACTGTGGGTTCCAGAAACATCCTCTTTCCCATTGAATATTCAATAGTGTGTGAAGAAATCCTTGCTTTGCCACCCCTCCACATGATAATCCAGTGGTCTCAGGAACTTTCTTAGCTCCATGTTATTACTTGTGTCTCATGGAACTGAGGAGAGGATATAGCAGGGAGAGGAATGAAGACAGTCACTTTAGAAGAGAGAAAAAGGGTATGAGGAAAAATATTAGACGAGGAAATGACCGGTGATGTTAGAAAGAAATAGGTTTCCCAGAGGCAATGGAGACAGGAATGAAAGCATAGCTGGGAAAGTACATCTTTGCCCAGGGTGGAAATGGGGAATTGCTTTAGTACAGTTTGTGCCACTGTAACAGAATACCTGATAGTAGGTAATTTATAAAGAACAGAAATTTATTTATTATAGTTCTAGAATATGAGAAGTTCAACATCAAGGTGCTGGCAGGTTCAGTGTCTGGTTAGGGCCCTGTCTCTGTTTCCAAGATGGTGCCTTTAATGCTGTTTCCTCCAGAGGAGAGGAACACTATTCCTCACATGGCAGAAGAATGAAAGAGCAAAGAGAGAGGACCCACTCCCAAAAGCCCCTTTTTAAAGGCATGAAGCCCACCAATGAGGGCAAAGCCCTTAAGTCCTAAACACCTTTTAAGGGCCCTACCTCCCAATATAGTTACATTGGCAATTAAATTTCAACATGAGTTTTGGAAGGGACAAACATTCATACCGTAGGAATAAAGGAAGGTACTTATATAAGTCTTTTGTTTTTTTATCCTTAAAAAGAATGTCTCAGTATTCCTGTTTTCAGAGGGGGAAACTGAGGTGCAAAGAAGTTAAGAGACTTGTTCAGTGTCACACAACTAGTAAGTAGAAGAGCTGGGATTCATAATCCAATCCCATGGAGTTCCTACAGCACATATGTTTATTTGTAAGAAATATTTATAAGCTGGTAATATCTTTTTGTTTTATTATTGAGAAAACTGAGGCAAAAATGGTAAGAGTGATTCTTTCAAGGGACCACCACTACATAAAGACAGAACCACTAGAACCATGGTATCCTGACTTTTAGCTCGGTACTGTTCGTTGCATGAAGTACATACAGTAGGCAAGGTAATACTTTGGGCATCATGGGTAATATATGACCCTTCAAGCCATGAGCTTGCTGTTTAAGGATTTAAATGTCTTTTTCAAGTAGACTAAGGCAACCTGTAGTAAGTGACAGAATACAGTTCATAAATGCAGTACATTGGAAGATGGAGACTATGATTCTGATTCAAGGGTCTGAGAAGGCTTGTAGAGGATATGGTAGTAGTATCTGGAGTTGGGCCTTGAAGGATTGAAACCAAGTGATAGATAAACAGACCTGGAGAGAAGACATATATTCTAGGAAAAGAAGTCAGCATGAGCACATTGTAAGCATAGGGTCTATTTATTGAACTTTTAACTCTGTGTCAGGCACTGGGCTATGTGTTGTATGTAAATTATCTCATTTACTTTACTCCTCACGGTAATCTTATGAAGTACAATTATTATCCCCATTTTATAGATAAGGATACTAAAACTCAAAATCGATTATTTGTCCAAGTCTACACACCTAATAAGCAGTAGAATCTGGGGGGTACACATTTAGTGTATATACTTATTCATTGAATTGTATGATTATACATGGTATAGTGGAGATTGCTATGGACTGAATTAGTGCCCCCCTCCCCAAATTCATATGTTGAAGCCCTAACCCTCAACATGATAGTGTTTGGAGATGGGACTTTTAGGAGGTAATTAGGTGTAGAAGAGGTCATGAGAGCAAAGTCCTCAAGGTGGGATTAATGTCCTTATAAAAAGAGGCACCTAAGAGCTTATTTTCTCTCTCTCTCCATGCCATGTGAGGACCCAGTGAAAAGACAGCCATCTACAAGCCTGGAAGAGAGCCCTCACAAAAATCTGACCATGCTGGCACCTTAATTTTGGACTTTTAGCTTCCAGAACTGTATGGGAATAAATTTCTGTTAAGTGACCCAGTCTGTGGTATTTTTGTCATGGCAGCCTGAGCTAACTAACACAGAGTTGAAACTGTCAAGGTTGGCTACAGCCTTTTGTGGAGGGCTTTGAATGCTATGGTAAGGATTTTGACTTTGTTCTTTGGCTCTCCAACACCAACTAAATATTTTTGGGGTGAGAAAGTGTGATTTGATTCAATTCCACTATTCAGTCCACTCTCTGCATGAAATCAATAGAGAACAATGAAAAGATATCCGGGTATAAATAAAATCAGTACCAAAATGAGTAGGAGATGATGAATTCAATGGGTAGTTGGAGAAAAGAGAATACTGTAGTTGGCTAGATTTTCTGGGGAGGCCTTCATAGAGGAAATAGAACTTGAGATGGGCCTAGTTAGGATTTGCATAGGGAGGAAAGCAGGAGCAAATCATTCTAAGAAAAGGAAATGATATGTAGAAAGGCACAAAATGGGGAGCGGGTGGGGTGGAGTTTGTGGGACACTATCCTGCTTGGCTGGAGCAGAGTGCAGTGTGAAAAAAGATAGCAGAAGATAGGTTGGAAATGTTACATAATGAGTTGCCTTGAGGACTGAGATCAAGATGCTGTTTTAGGGCCACATGTTTATTTCACCTTTCATAAAGGTAAAGGACTTTCAGCCAGTAGCAGTGCTTGAGTTCTGCATATTTACGTAGGTGCTAAACCCTGATCCCTATGTACTCAGTATTTTCCTATTTGTGTATGTAGTCCTGCCCTTAAAGATCTTCCAATCTAGTTAGATTAAGTGGTCATGTTTGAAATGTCAAAAGAATACATGAAAATAATACATACAAACAAGAGTGCTATATTTGAAGATGATTACAAGCCGAGGGCTATATAGCAAAGGCACTAATTAATTTGAAAGAGAGTTGGCTTGGAGTGGCTGGTGGAAGCTTTGTAGATGAAGAACTTGTGCTGAGCTTTGAGGAATGGGTAAAAGTTGAAAAATGTAAGAATTAAAATGAGGAGCACAGTATGAGTAAATATGCAGAGGGAAGACTAATCGTGGCTTCTTCAGGGGACAGTGAAGAGACCCCAGGGGCTATAGTGGATGATTTGTGTAAAGCATTAGTGAGAGAGATGACTTTTAAAATGCTGATTGGAGCAAGCTTGTGGAGGGCCTTATATGTCAGCCTAAGAAGATTGGGCTTTATGCTTTAGGCAGTGGGGAGCCATAATACCACGGTTTAGCATCTTATCCCTCAGACAGATATTAGACTAAAGATTAATTATATCTTCATATATGTATCATATCACAGAGCACCAAGGGGTGGTATTTAACATTTCAGTATAAGTTAAGTAAGATCTTGAATCAAAAAGTACAGGGAATGGTACTAGATGAGAAAAGGAATAAAAAAAAGCATTATTAATATTCATACCCTGTCACAGTCACAGTTGCACTTCATTTCTTTGTTCTATTCTTAATCTACTTTAAATATTTTTAGCATTAACTACACTATGTAAAGGATTCTAATGAAAAGTTAGGACCATTGTGCGCTTAGTGTCAAATTTTCCGACAAGATATGAATCCTCTTTAAATGGATCAGTTAAGAGGGAATGGTGCCTTTAAATCGTCATGGCAGGATGACTAGTACCAAATTGAGGGCAAATTAGGTGAATCACTATTATAAAAAATCCAATCTATTCATACAGTGGCACACATTTCCTTTTTGAGATCAGCGAGGCATTAGAGGCTCAAGCAGAAATGCCTGGTGTTTTGATTGTGAATCTATTCAATGATTTGGCCTGTCAATAGGTAGAGTAAGACTGTGTCTACACAATGCTGATTTCTCTTTTTTATACTGGGGAAAACTGAGAACTTTGGCCCACTATCAAGGTATACCTGGGTACTTCCACAGGCTTGATGCTGAGTAGGCAACGTTTTTTCCGGGTGTTTTTGCTTGTTTGTTTTAGCTAGAAGTTTGACATTGTGTAGACAACATTCTGTTCATGAAGAGAAAATTTGCTATTCATAACTTTCTTGTGGAATTTTTTTGTGAACTTTGAATCTTGGTAGAAATATACCATTGTTTAGAAACTGCTGAAAATTCACTTTTGCTCCATCTCATTCCATCCCATTCTCTTTAAAATGCAGCTGTCTATTAAACAGGCAATGACATATTATTCAAAGGGAAAGACATATACATATCCAGAACAACCCATTCTGTGGTCTGCTCACTAGGGGATTTATACCACTCTAGGAAACAGTATACTCTCTTTCTGTCTGATTTGTAAAGCACAGCATTTGGGGCTGTACTCTAGAAGTTGACAGATTTTCTGCATTATAGTCACGGTAAGTTTTTACCTCTTAAAAAAACATACACAGTGAAACCCTAGATGGTGGTTCATAGAAATTCCTAACTTTGTGACTATTATCACTTTGTCTGTTTCCACTTTGAGTGTCCAACCTCTTCCTCTTTGCCTATGCAAATATCATCAATTTAAGGCCCAACATGGATGCCCTGTTCTTTGGGAAGCTAAGACTATACCAAAGGGAAGAGATCTTATCTCCCTTGGAACTGTCATCTTGTTGATAACATTCATAAGGTACTTATCACACCTAGCCTTGTACCGGAGTAATTTGGTTATATTTTATCTGTCTTACAGAATAAATTCCCAAAGGTCAGAGACTGTGTCTCATGAATCTTTATATCCTCCCCACCACCAACACACACAAACACACACACAAAGCTATACAGAGTTGAGCACATAGTAGGCCCTCATAAAATATTAATTGAATGAATTAACATATATATATGTGTGTATATATATATTGAATTATAGACTTCTAAGAAGGGAAATGACATCTTGGTGTTAGACAAAGGTAGAATTTAGAAAGACTAATCAATCAGCTCAGGGCTTCTTGTACTGAGTCCTTCTATGAGTGAGTTTCAGGAAACATAGCTGAATTGAAGGGTCAATATTGCTTTGAAAGAGCAGGGGAAACCTGATTTTGGGGTAGAAAAATTTGTTACAATTGAGTTAACATTTATTGAGTCCATCTTTCATGCCAGGGACTATGTTAGTATTGAGGTTAGAGACTTGAACAAGAGAATTCCTGTCTTTAAGATGCTCCCAGTCTGTTTATGTGGGATTAGGAGATTTGAGAAGTGTCAAGTAAAAAACAGAAGGGAAAGCTGTTCTAGATTATTGATACCTGTTAGACATTGGAGACAGCTAAAATGAGAGCAGATTCTTAAAGGTCCAATTTCCTACCTTTCTGTTGCATGTTCTTGGTTGCTTTTGGTAACTCCAAAGGCACACAAAAGCAGGGCAAGAACTGTCAACTAGCTATCACAAGGTGATACACAGATTGGCCTTCTTGTCAGAAAAGTCACATTTTTTTTCATCTGTCATGCCTTGGTATCTCTCCTTATCACCTGGTGCAATGTCAAGAATATAGCCAATACCCTTGAAGAATAGAAAGGGCATTCTTATGACAGAAAAAAGCCAAAGAGGATAACATCTTTAGCCTATTTCTACTCTTGGATTTGGAAGCTTCCCTTGACCTACATGTATATACAAGTAGAACCACAGGGCTTCACATGCACACACAAATATATCCCTCCACATTCACATATACTCTGACACACACAGACACAGACATACACATGTGTGCATGCACACACACACACACACACACACACACACACACACACACACACACACATTCATACACTGGAAATCCCTGAACCCAGCCACTGGCTTCTGCTGCTTTCTGTTTTCCATGGAGTTCGGCAACAAGGTTATTGTATGAGGTTGAGTTCACTAGCTCATTTTCTGCCCCCCCATCCCCAATTGGCACCGTGCTTCTAGAAGATTTAGAAATGTCAGTTTTTTCTAGGGATCTCCTCACTGGGGTCTGAAAACTCATCCCAAGGGGAGCCAGGCACAACTTAATCTCTTTACTTCTTCAGCACTCTGTAGTTCCTTATGAAGGAGGGCACTTTTTCTTTTGTTATGGGAAAATGTTTAAAAGGAACAAGGACAAACTAGATGCACTGACACTGGTTTGTGAGCATGCAGATCTCTGTTCCTTTTATGGCCCATAAAAAACTGAACCTCAGGTCTCTCAATGGTTTAAGTTTGGGGTTTTGCTTTATAGATTTGATAAGATGGCAACGATTGCATATCAAAATGACTGACAGCCTGATATCCGTTACTGTAGGAAGCATTCTACATGACTATCATCAGTGGGGGGTGGAATTTTTGTAGGATGCAAGTATCTTTAACTAACAATGAGAATCACAAAACCCCTTTTATATGCCCAGGATTTATTGCATGTGAGACTGTTGAACTTGACATGTTTTATGAGGATCAATAATACAATTCAGATGCTTGCTGTATTTCAAACTAAATGGAACAATATTAATTCTAGCCACAAACAGCACGAAGGAAACTCAAATGTCAAAGTTTTTGAAATGAGACATGAATCGAACAGATTCCCCTCTCCTCCCATACCAAGCAGCATTTTAGCCACTTTTAATTAGAACCAGCTAAATATAGCTCTTATCTTCATAGATTAGGGATGTGGTTGACATTTTGCTAAACCTTTTTAAAAATACAGGCTTATTAATAAGTTATGTTAATTCCTGGAAAACAAGAAATTAAATGTTCATATTCTGAGCTGTCCTAGTTTAGAGGTCCAAGTCAAAGAGAAAGTTAATGGAAAGCAACCAGGATTGGAAAAACACGGGGTTTGTTGCTGTCTTGGTAATAGCCTGAGATGAGAAGGAGAGAATGGAGGCGTCACCGTGACAGGAGATTTTTGAGAACTAATTATAGAACTAAAATAGCAACAAAGAGTCTCGATAAAGAAAATCAATCATAGTTATATGAAGATCACCAAATATGTCACACTGGAAACATTGTGTTTTAGTTTTTGGAAGCTGAATTGTGATTTTTTAGCATCTACAACTAGCAGCTCACCTCATATGAGGGTCAGAACAGAAATCAGTTGTGTAATCACATCTTTGGCCTGTCTGCTTGGTCTTTGTGTTTACTTGCTGTGAATTTCAAATGCTGGCCATGAACTCCCAGCTTGGCCTGATCATGGAGGAGATGAAGATTATGGTTGACCTGAGGAGTCAAGCCACAGGGTGTTTACAGTTTTGACAGTGAGTGAAATGCAAAGGCTGCTATCTGTGATGTCATTTGAGGTGACAGGCGGGCTTAGTGAAAAGGAAGAGTGCTGATTTCTGAACCAATCTCCCCGACATATTATGAAATACTGATCTCCATTCAAAAATTTAAGCCACGCCTTTTTATCAGTTGTTTTTCCCTTTACCTTTTTTTTTCTTTCTCAGAACAGTGCTTAGGAAGAGTGCTATTGAATTAAATTTAATTTTTCACTTTGATTCTCTGAGGGATAGGGAGTGTGTAAACAGTATAAAATTTTTCCATGCTATTGGGTATTTTAAAAAATGTATCATTAGAACTTGTATTATAACCCTCTTCCCCTCTGCTTTCTTTCTTTCACCATCCACCAGCTAGAGATTAATTAAACATTTGAAGGGAAGAAGTTCATTTACTTTATAAATGTTTTTATTCCATAAGTGATACTTAAATATTGTAGAAAAATCAGATAATACAAATAAGCTAAGAGAAAAATAATGATCATCTTTAATGGGTCCCCAGAGGTAAAAATTTCATTGTACTCTATATTTTATACATATATGTATTGGTGTATTTGTGTGTATAAATATAGGCTATAATAAATAATATATATTAATATATAGTATAATAAAATATAAAATATATTATACACACAAGTTGTGTAGGTGTGTATATATCATGTTTTACTATTTTTTTTAAAGAGAGCATGCTATTTTATAATCTGTTGTTTTATGTGTTTTAATTTAGTAATTGGGCTTATAGTACAAATAATGCACATTTCTCTCAGCTGCACATTCTTGTTCTCTTTTCCATGTAGCCCAGTCAGATATTCAACAGGTGTGCACCAGTACAGGTGTACTAGCTTTTTACACCCAGGGTCTGTTCTTTTGAGGCTGGTGAATATTTTGATTGATTGGTGCCCATGTCATATTGATTGTTAAATTTTTGAATACTACCCCTGAATGTTGTAGGAAATCTTAAGTTGCTAGAAAATACCATGCCACAGAATTAGCCTTCAGATAGCTAAGTAAAAACCTTTCATGTGCCATAAGTCCATTTGACATGTGGATGTGTAGGTCTTCCTGCCCTACAAAGAGCTTACAAGGTAGTTAAGTGGTTATGTCTCACAGGCAAGCAAAGATAACAATGCTGCTGTTCAGTATTATGTTAATTACCAAATGAATAGTGTGGTCAAGGAGATACTAGAGTTCAGAAGCCTGGAATAGTCAGAGAAGGCTTCACACAGGAGAAAATAATAGAGATAAAAGAAGGAGAATGTAATTCAAGTGAAAGGAATAAGAAAAGGATATGATGTATTTGGGAAACTGCAAGAAGATTAGTTTTGCATTTAAAGTCATTCTTAATCCTTCCCTTGCTCTGTAAGCATTTTGACTCTTGCAACTGTTTTTCCTGAGCTTCCTTAGCAAAGGCTTATGGTTAGATTTGACCAATAGCAGACACTGGTTAGAGATTAGAGGGGAGGAGAAATATAGAAGCAGTGGTATTCCATCTATACTCCTACTCCCAACTCTCACACTCTGTATCTGTTTGGGTCTGGTTGTATCTGTTTGGGTCTCAGGTTGTATCTGTTTGGGTCTCAGGCAGTCGGCAATGTCTCCTCTGTGGTTCCAGTTCTTACTGGGAAGCTTCTGGGTCCCAGCTTCAGCTGAGTGGCTCTTACTCCAAAGTTCCAGTTCCTTCCTTGTAGTCCTGGATCCTGGTTCCCAGGCTCTGATGGTATTACCTCCTGCCTTTGTCCCTCAGTCCTATGGGTGGTTGCAGCTTCTTGCAGTTACTAACCTCTATGTTGCCTCAGCTTTCCCCCATTTGTTCTTTCTGTTCTTCTAACACTTTTGTAACTTTTTCCTGTATTAAATTCTCTTTATTGAGCCATCTATTGTGGTTTATGACCCATATATGAGTGGATTATAGGGGTGGTCAGAATTTTCAGATTTGATTAAGTTAAGGATCTTGAGATGGGAAGTTTCCTGGATTCTCTGCATGAGTTCAATCCAATCACAAGGTCCTTATCAATGAAAGGAGAAGAGAGAAGAGTCAGAGACAGAGAAAGAGAGAGATTTGAAGATGCTATCTGCAGGTTTCAAAGATGGGGGAAGGGGCCATAAGCCAAAGAATGCAGGTATCTTCAGAAACTGGGAATGGGAAGGGCATGATTCCTTCTTAGAGTCTCCAAAAGTAATGTAGCCAGGCCAATATTTTGATTTTAGCCCCATGAGACCTATTTAAGATCTCTGACCTCTATAAGATAATAAATTAGTATTTTTTTAAGACACTAAGACTGTAGTCATCTGTCATAGCAGCAGTAGGAAGCTCCATACCTACCTTCAGGACTTAGTTCAGGTATCACTTTCTCCTCAATTTTTATTTTAATTTCAAAGTATTATGGGGGTACAGATGCCTTGGCTATATAAATTGCCTTTGCGCAGCCTGAGTCAGAGCTACAAGCATGCCCATCTCCCAGACAGCGTGAACCACATCCCTTAGGTGTGAATTTACCCATCCCTTCCTCCCTGCTTCAACCTGCCTGAAATAGTATGAATGTTACTTCCAATGTGCACATATTAGTGTTGACTGACAAGTACCAATTTAATGATGAGTACATGTGGTGTTTGTTTTTCCATTCTTGTGATACTACTTAGAAGACTGGGCTCCAGCTCCATCCAGAATAATACAAGAGGTAGTTCACCATATTTTATAGCTAAGTGTAGTACTCCATGATATTAAATATACCACACTTTATTAATCTACTCATATATTGATGGGCACTTGGGTTATTTCCATATCTTTGCAATTGTGAATTGTACTGCTATAAACACTAAAGTGCAGATATCTTTTTTATAGAATGTCTTTTTTTCTTTGGATAGATATCCAGTAGTAGGATTGTTAGATCAAATGGTTGTTCTATTTTAGTTTTTTGAAGTACCTCCATATGACTTTCCATAGAGATTATACTAGTCTGTAGTCCCACGAGCAGTATATGAGTATTCCTGTCTCTCCACATGCATACCAACATTTTTGGGGGACTTTTTGATAAAAGCCATTCTCACTGAAGTTAACTGATATCTCATTGTGGTTTTTATTTGCATTTCCCTGCTAGAGATGTTGAACATTTTTTCATATGTTTCTCAGCCATTAGTCTACCTTCTTTTGGAAAGTTTGTGTTCATGTCTTTTGCCCAATTTTTTTTTATTTCAGCATATTATGGGGGTACAGATGTTTAGGTTATGTATGTTGCCCTTGCCCCCCCCCCAAGTCCGAGTTTCAAATATGTCCATCCTTTGGGTGGTGCGCATTGCACTCTTTGTGTATGCATATACCCATTCCCTCCTCCCCCCTTCTCCCTCCCCCTCCCCCCTCCTCCCTGTCAACATTGGTTTTGCCCAATTTTTAATGGGGTTGTTTGATTTTTTTGCCAATTTTCCTGAGTTCTATAGAATCTAGTTATCAGCCCTTTGTCGGATGTATAGCATGTTAAATTCCTAGATATCCCTTACTCCCATTATTGTTATTTATGGAAGAGTGGTGTATTACTGATAATCACAAGTATTTCCTTCCTGAGCACAATGCAGTTTTCTGATCTTAAATTTCCTCAGTTGTAAAATGGGAATAATTATAACACCTCCTTCATAGTGATATTCATGGGGATTAAGTACAAAAAAAACCATGTAAAGCACTTAGCAGTGTGTGGCATTGTACATTTTCAATATGTGTTGACTCCTACGATTTTTTGTTCAGTCAACAAATATTTATTGTGCACTTTCTATGTACTCAGTATTATGGTAGGTGCTAGGGATACAGTGATAAACGGTATTATCAAGTTAACACTAAAACTCTGCCAGCATGGAACTTACATTATAAGAGGAAATGGAGACGTAGTGATAATTGCTATGGAGAAAAATGGAGAGATAGAGGGTGGTCATGTAAGTACCTTCTGAGGACCTTGAACGACTGTGACATTGGAATATGTTGATGAAGGGACAAAGAAAGGACTGGTTTTGCAGATTACAGCATTGGTCATTTGTGCTGGGTGCTGCATTTGAAGCTAGGAATGGCAGATGATCAAAAAGGCTAGAGGGTGCTGACTACAGCTTGGACAACTGCAGCATCATTTGGCAGCAGGCCCCATTGACAATTAACCAAAGGGAACAGTGAGGCAAATAGAGATAATGTACTTTCTTTGTGAAAGTGTGAGGATGTATTAGACTTCTTAATTTTTTTTGCCTTTTCTAGAAAAAACCTTTTGGTGTTTTTTTAAGCCTCATGAAACTAGTTATTACCCTTTATAAGCCCTTAGAATGACTACTAGAGTGTTTCTTAGAGGTTTTATGAAATGTGTGGATCATTATGGGACCTCATTTATTCCACATATGAAACATGCTGATGGTACTTTCAAAAAGATGTAAGTAATAGCTAGCTAATAAAAACCTTATTTTGTAATGCTGCCTCATGAGTATTAGATTTGAAGATAACTGGTCCCTAACTGTAGCAGTACTTCTCTTTTCGTATTTACAAAATAGCCTTATTAATAAATATATACTAAATATGTTCTACTTTAGATTCACATAGAGGCATTGACTTCTGCCTTCTACCAGAGGAGCTAAATCCTTATAGATCTGCCCAATGTGTCAAAGAGAGGTCCAGAATAATTAAAGGCACTCAAAATTTAAACTAGACTTGTGTTTGATAGCCTCTTGGGGATTTTACAGGAAAAAATTACTGACAATTAGGAAAGAGTGACAATGAGGATAAATGATTTGTAGATCACATTCAGTAGGAACAACTCAATTGGATCACTATTTTGCATCAAGCTTAACTACCATTCAGATAATGGATATTGAGGGCTCAGGTGTCACTAAACTGCCATTCAATCCACTCTCATCTCAGGTATTTAAAAATTTCAGCAGAAAATATCCTCATTTTGATAGAACAAGAAAGAATAGTGACATCGAGTTTGACATTTTGGAAAATTAAGTAACAGGGATGCCTTGACAGATGAATGGAGCAGCATGTGAGATTCCACTGGGAGGCGATATTAAGACAGACTTGTATTCAGCTAGACAATGAAATCTTGTTAGATAACTGGGCCCCAGTTACTAGGAAGAATTAAGAATTAAGCTCCAAATCTCAGGAGAGGAACTAGCAAGAATTCAATTTTAAATACCAAGATATGCCATATTTATTGAATGCCTATGCTGCACCAGACACTGGCCTAGACACTTGAGAAATAGTGGGGAATACTATCCTTGTCCTTTATGAGCTCTCTACCCAGAGAGAGAGACATAAATATTTAGTATAAAAAACACTGTGCTAGAAGAACCAAGTGCTGTGGGAACACATAGAAGGGTAGCTAAAGAAAAATTGGGGGAGGATGGCTAAGCTGATACCTCATGAGCAAGAATTAGTGAAGGAAAGTATAGGTAAGGGAGATCCATGATCCTGAAGGATTTGGCTTAGTATCAAATTGGTTGCAGGGCAATGATTACAGGTTGAAATATTCTGATCTAGTGATGACCTGTCTTTGTACTCACAGCTTCCTCTGTACTCAGCTGTTATGCCAACCATTTTTCTTTCTGTGAATGATCAAACGATTTTTGCTTATACTGAAAATTTTATTATAAATTTCCTTCCTGTGCTTTTAATTAAAATTAAGTCAATCTCTTTAGAGATGTGTGTGTGTGTGTGTGTGTGTGTGTGTGTCTGTGTTTGTGTGTAGCTGTAATGTTTTTGGCTGAACTATTTGAAAGTAAGTTCCAGACATCATTAAAGAATTAATAGAGGAGAATTTCCCAGGCCTTGCAAAAAATCTTGATATACAGGTACAAGAAGCTCAATGGACCCCAGGGAGATTCAATGCAAATAGGAAGACATCACATCACGCAGTCATCAGATTGACCAAAATATTCACGAAAGAGGCCCTTCTAAGAGCTGTAAGGCAAAAGAAACAAGTAACATACAAACAAAACCATATCAAAATAATTCCAGATTTCTCAACTGAAACCTTAAAAGCAAGAAGAGACTGGGGCCCCATTCTCACTTTTCTGAAACAGAATAATGTCCAGCCTAAAATTTGTACCATGCAAAACTAAGTTTCTTATATGAAGGAGAAATAAAGACATTCTCAGATAAGCAAAGAATGAGGGAATTCACCAGGACAAGATCAGCTCTCCAAGAAGTACTCAAAACAGAATTACATAAGGATCAGCACAAAAAACACTGTCGAATGTCAAACCACTCAAAAGTTAAAGATCTAGTATACTGAAACTTTACTGAATTCATTTATAAGTTCCAGTAGCCTCTTGGTTGAATCCTTGGGGTTCTCTAGATATAGTATCATATCATCA
The DNA here is from genome assembly GCA_963575035.1 of Avahi laniger. NCBI lineage: Eukaryota > Metazoa > Chordata > Mammalia > Primates > Indriidae > Avahi > Avahi laniger. Next base: position 17,045 of record CAUYSK010029565.1, on the reverse strand, counting down.
GCAAATAGTGAGAGTTTGATCTCTTCTGTTCCCCTTCGAATGCCTTTAATTCTACTCTCTTGCTGGCACAAATATATGAAAAGGGAACACTTAAACACTGTTTGTGAGAACATAAATTAGTACATCCTCTGTGGAGAACAGTATGGCGATTTCTCAAAGAATTAAAAGTAGACCTACCATTTGATCCAGCAATCCCAATACTAAGGGTGTGTGTTTGCGTGTGTGTGTGTGTTTGTTGTTTGTGTGTGTGTGTATGTATATATATTCAAAGGGATATTCAAAGGAAAAAGTCATTATATCAAAAAGAAACCTGTACTTACATGTTTATTGGAGCGCAATTCACAATTGCATAGATGTGAAATCAACTGATATGTGGATATAGAACACCCCCCACCTCCTCCACACACACTACTCAGCCATTATAAAGAATCAAATAATGTCTTTTGCAGTAACTTCGATGAAACTGGAAGACATTATCCTAAGTAAAGTATCTCAGGAATGGAAAAACACATACCACATGTACTTACTTATAAGTGGGAGCTAAGCAATAGGTATACGTGGTCATACAGATCAGTATAATAGATTGTAGTGACTCAGAAGAGGGGAAGTTGGGAGGGGAGTGAGACGTCAAAAATTACCTGTCAGGTACAATGCACACTATTCTGGTGGCTGGTACACTAAAAGCCCAGACTTCACCGCTGTACATTCATCCATGTATCAAAAAAACACTTGTTAATCCAATGTATACTATCTGGATGATGGGCGCACTTAGAGCTCTGTCTCAAGCCCTACAAAAGCAACCCATGTAATGTTTGTACCCCCATAATATTCTGAAATAAAGAGCAAAAACACTTGTATTCCTTAAATCTATTGCATTAAATAAAAGAAGATCCTACTTCTACAAGATAAAAACGTGATCCATGACAATGGGTGAAATGAAAGTAAATATAAAATCTTATTTAAAAATATTATTTTAAATTTCTAAAAGCATTGTTGAGATTTGTAAAAATCCATTCTGATCATGTCAACTTTTCAACTGGAGATGTTAGTGTTTAGTCCATTAAGATTTTATGTAATTATTGATATATTAATATTTGATAGTTTTTCCTTTGTCACTTTTTACTGTTGTTTTGTTCTCATGTTCCTCCTTTCTGGACTTCACTTGGTTTAACTGAATTTTTTAGAAACATACTTATTTTGTTTTGTATGTTTGTTTTTGTTTATATTCAAAACCTTTAGAAATTACTAAACAATACTGGAAACAAAATCTATTTTTTACACTTTCATTAGGTTAACCTCTATAGCTTTTGATATTGCTTATTCCTGTATGCTACCAGAATGTGAATAAGCCAAGCAAAGACAAAATAAAATTTATATGAGTGTATGGAGTGATGGGTGAGGAGGGGGATGGAGGAGCTTGTGTACATGTAAACGTATTTGTTATCATTGGCTTTAAAAAATAAATAACAAAAAAAAATCTTGCACATGCTTGCCCTGTTTCATAAAGACTGATTAAACTTACACATAATTTATAAGGTCTTCCTGATAAACAAATAAAACCTTATTTTACTTTATTTTTACAAAATCTATGCAGTTCTACCATCTATCATAGTCAAAGTGTCATGATTTGTAAGACTGGTGGTAGGGAAGGATTTTCCAAAATGTAATGTTTACTGCATTTTCGAATAACTTTCACAGCTAATGATCCTCTTTTAAGGGTTATAAAGAGCAGCATATAAGAATTTTCTATGCCTGGAAGGTTCGTTTGAAGTGGAGTATAAAATTATTTTGTTCACAATAATTCATTTATAGAGTTCTGCAAGGATATAAAAAGAAGCCGTTGAGGGTAGGACCTGAAGGACATTTTTCTTTCTATCTTTATCAGGGAGTATTTGAACCATCTGCATTTTTATTTACTTGCACTGGCTTTGGCATAATTTGCTATCAGAGAGATGTAGCAGCGTTATTTCTGTTCTAATGGAGACAAGATATTTTGTTTTGTAATCTTGCCTGTAAGTACAATGCAAATAGGTAGCAGAGAGATCAATAAAATTTCACTTCTTCTTAAATTCCATGAATAGTGACATATTCAAAATTCAAGAATTTACATTTTGGGTTTTTATATTTGGGAGGAAAACCTCTTCTGATAATACAAGAAGTTGTATAGAAATTGCTTTTAATAAAATTGATGTATACCCTGAATTAATGAACGTGCTATAGTAACTTGTATTTAGCAAATCATATTAAAAATATTGAAAATACTTTGCTAAAAAGAGAGTACTATAATACTTCAATATTTCATTCATTTTTGTAGATGAATGAACAGCATAAACAATCAATAATTGAATGACTGTGTTTCATTTTCCCTTAAAAATTTATTGGTATTTCCTTTGCGGTATTTCTGTCCCCATTGTGTTTGTTTCTGATTGACATCTCCCATGGATGTGTCTGACTAGTAAAATTTCAAACATAATTCTGTGACCTAGTGCAAGCAACTCTGGGGAAATGAGTTTCCTAACTACTGCTTTTGCAGAAGTGGTATTTATAACACAAAAATTATTCTAACAGAAAATTTCAAACAAATCGTAAGGTCCCATTCCCAATACTGAACTAGTCATTATAGCTCTTTGAATGATGAACTATGCTTATAATTTGCTTATGTTAAGAGTTTACCTATTTGGTAAGAGAGAATCAGAATTTGTGACTGGCAGTCTTCAATATAGCAATGTGGTTTGTTCGAGTAGTAATTCCTCAAAAGAAAAGACAGTGTTGTTATTATGTAATGCCCCATACATATATGTAGATATTTGCCAAGTAAGAAAAAACATGTATACACACATTCACAAAAACACACATGGTATCCATGTTTATTAATTTCTTTTCTTTCTTAGTGTCTCTGTATAGATGACTGTTAAATTATAAATTTGTTTTTGTGTGTCTAAAATGATCCTTTTGTGTGTGTAAGTGTGTTATAAATACAACTTGGGAAAAAATAAGTTCAGCCAAAGAAAAATAGAGAGCTCTAAATTCTTTGTCATCATTAAATATTATGTAAAATAGAATTTTTGACTTTTGGAGGGTACAGTAATGAGAAAGATACACTCCACACAAAGTGCTTGCACTTAATTTTTTTTGGTAAGATTTGCTGTCAAGAAAATAACTATCTATTTTTGGCTTTGAGTAGCATCCATCAATCACAGAAAGTGGCATGGAATTCATTTATGGCAATATTACCTTTAAAGGAAGTCGTATATTTTTCTGTATTGATAATAAATATTCAATGTCTATTTTATAACCATAAATTCTGCAAGATGGAGGCCAAATTGACTACTTCTGTAAATATTTGTTTGATACTTTGTTTTGTTTTGTCACTTTTTTTTGCTAGAATCCAAACTCTATATCGTTAGGGATGGCGTCTATTATATTCACTACTGAATCTCCAGCATCTAATTGCTGTAATCATATGGTAGAAATGCAAAAATTGAATGGTGAAAAAATTAGCAGGCATAAATATAGACTCTATGTCCTTCTTTGTTTATTGCATCCCCAGTATATAGGCCTGTGCCACAAAAGTCAAGGTATTCAAAATACTTAATTAAAATCACACCTCCTTTTCCTTTTGCTAGTTTTCCACCATGATGTGTATTTTGAAAACCCCTCTAGAGAATCTCAATAAGATATAATACTATGCTAGACGTATGGCTAGTTTTAAAACAATCATTACATGACTGAGTAATGTATGACATAGCATACCTTTGGCATAATGAGACTTTCTGTAAATAAATTAAAATAAATTAAGAATGCATTTTAAAGCATCCCAGCCCGTTATTTATGTTTTGCCAAAGGCTACATCGTCTTTAAGTTATTACTGCAAAACACAAGCCATGCATTACCATCTTGAGCCATCGGACGTTTTCAATTTTCTCTATATTTATAAATGTTTGCTTCAACTAGCAAACTAGTTCATTTGTTTAAACAGAATGGGTGCAGAAGCTTTCTCAATTGTTCTAAGAAGAAAAATTATCCACCTTTTACATATTAAAATACACAGAAGCAAACAATCATCTGCATCAGCGATTATCACAATTTACATATCCCAGATCTTACTATTTCTGCTTTGAAAATTTCCATACTAATTATTTTTTATTTTAGCACAGTATTTATCAAAGGTAATATGTTTACCTAACATAAGTTATTTTACCAGTAAAGGATTATTTCAAAAATGCATCATTTAACTATTTTAATCATATTGTTAATTTTATTATACAGGTAATGTATATTTCTCTACTATTTGTCAAGCTAGCTCATTCAAACATTATTAAACCTGAAGGCTACTATGTCTCATGTCCAGTAGAATTAAAAGAAATAATAGCACACATGTAAGTGTCTCACACGTGAAATTGAAAAATTGCTTTTTAAGCAGTATTCTCAGAATATAGCGTTTTGTTGCTCTAAAATAAAAAGCAGAAGTCCAAGCTATTCAGTAAGTAACAAACTATTATTTAGAAGGACAATCCGATTGATGGTGAGGTATCCACTCCAAAGATTGAACCATCACAAAAAAACAGTAGTATTTACAGTCAGAGGGATTTTGAATAAAAAAAAATATTTGTATTACAGAAACATAATGTGTGTCTTAAGAAAAATGTAATTGCTAAAGACCTAAAGGGATGATTGTGTAGATGAATGCAATTTTGTTTTCCAAAATTTAAGATTTTTCTAGGACAAAAATCTCTCTTCCAGAGCACTAAGGAGAAATAACTTAATAATATGAGTGATTTAAAGGAAACTTTAGAAATGTAATTCATCAAACATCTATTGTTTTCTGACTTAGTCTTGCACTTGAGAACATTTAAAGTTCACAATGTTCTACTTTTCCATGAATTTACTAGTTCACTTAAAAAATTGTGTTCCATTGTTGCATTGTTGTTATCTACTCTCAGAGAAAAAAATATAATTGGGCCCAAGGAATTTGGGTATGATTAAAATGCTACACTCAGAGGATGTGTATTTTTCATTAAACACTAGAATGAAAAATGGTAGATTGAGTTCAGCATGATTATTTTATCCTAACATAAATTGCAAAATGTATATTACAACTTTTACATTGGCCATCTTCTATGTATTTTACGGCATTTACAGACAAAAACTCCTTTAATGGAATTTCTAAGCATTGGAAAAAATGATACATTTATAATCTCCTTTGCCATCAGCATCCATTTTCTCTTAAAAATATTGAATTTGAAAATTACCTCTCTGCTGTCAAATGCCCATGTCTTCAGTTTTCAATGTCAATGAATAATATCAGTATAGTGCAAATATAAAGAAATTATATCGATTACCTTATTTTCAGAAATTTGTGTATAGGTTTAGTCTCACTGGTTAATTCTGAGAAATATTGGATCACAGACTCCAATGCAACTAAAATTAGATCAAGATGAGAGATAATGCTAACATAGGAGGAATTAAAATTTTAAATAAAAAGCAATAAAATATTCTTTTTGTTCCTTTTTTGAAAGAAGTAAGGAACACATACAACAAAGTTGTGTTTGTGTAACGGAGAAAAAATATGAGAAGTAGTAAGGGAAGTAATGTTTACTGTAAACATACCTATTTTGGACCAGGTTTTTTATAGATGCATACACTATTTAATTTTCATAATAGCCCTGTGAAGGAGAAGTGATTATACCCATTATGTAGATGAGGAAATTAGAGTCTTGGAAATAACTTAGCATTCATAACATATAAATGGCACCTCTGATATTTGAATTCATACCTGTCTCAGTTTTAAATTTTGTTTTCCATTATACAGCATGGTGAATGTATATAAAACTACCGTGCCCCTGGAAAATAAGAGATACATATTCTAATGAAGTTTTCAAATAACATAATTGTTTATTTTCGGCACTGAATCACATTAATTTATCTTGCCCTTTTGCAGAAAAAATACAGTGAATCTGTGTTAGGAGGTGGGAAGGGGGGATGGTAATGGGTGAGAGAAAACATGCATTTCAGAAGTAGAAATTAGTGCTTTAACCCCCATTTCCGAAAAACTCAATGCATTTAAAATGTTATAAATTATATTTGTGTTTCACAGAATTTTGGATAAATATTTGGCTATAAGCCATCTTGCTCTCCTTTTCTTTCCCCCAGTCTGTAGAATCATGGTGGTTGAACACGAAGAGTTTGACTCTAATTTGGCATAAAGTAGATAATTATGTCCCAGCCTTTGTCATTTGGAAACATGCATGAAGAGGATATTAATAATAGTACTCAGAAAGTAATCCTAAGATTAGTTTTTTTTATTTTTTAATTATGTGGGCACTTTTCCAAACAGTACCTAGATCAGAGATAGCTCTTATTTTCTCCAAAATGTGACATCTGTAGATATAATTTCTTGATTTCAAATGACTTGTTGAAATGTTGCTTAGAATTAGATTCACTACCTCAAAGAGCCTGATTCTGTCACTTAAAAGCAGAAGTGATCTGATATTTTTAATGTGAAAATAAAATACCAGGATTTCTTAGGAAGCCGAACTATAGAGCAAATAGCATAATGCTTGGTGATTTTCTTCATTCATCAGAAAAAGCACTCAGTGAGCTCATTTGAAAAAAAAAATATATATATATATATATATGCAGCAATTCACTATAAAGAAATAAATTTGATTAAAGGATAGATTAAGAATCCATTACTGTGATCACTAAATTTAAATTTTCATTTTCCAGCTTTGAGATTGATTTAACATAATATAGGAAACAATTCCTCAGTGAGAAAATGTTTTTAACATTTCTAAGTTTAAATAAGATCTCTGTGACAGATTTGCCTTTACTTTCTATAAAATTATATAAAAGACATTTGTCCATTGTAAAAAGTATCAGTTTTTTCCATACAACCTGACACCTTGTTTTTTAATTGGAATATTTGTCCCATTTACATTAATGCAATTGCTAATGTATACGCATTTAACTATTCTTACTATTGGTTTATTATTTGTTTTATTTGTGTTGATTTTATTATTCTATTCTTCCCTCTGTAATCCCAATAGTCATATATTTGTTTATTATTATCTAAGTGGAAATCCTAAAAATTTCTATTTGTGTACTTGACCTTAAACTTGGTAAAGATTAGTACTTTCACCGCTACTTACGCAATGGATTTGAACAGATTACTTATAGTCCTTATAAATTTTATAATAATTTGCCACATATTTTGAGTTTACATATATATTAAATGCCACAGAAATTATTAATATATCCTTATTACATCAATATTTATTTATATTTAATTTATTTCTGTATCTCCATAGTTCTATTTAGGATTACTCTTCTTCTACCTAAAGAACTACCTTTAGTAATTAGTAGAATAATCTCTTTTCAGACTTATGTAACCATAAAGTTGCTTTGCTTTTTTTAAAAACTTGTTATAAATAATACAAGTTGTGATATTTTTTATCTTTCACTCACCACCATTTTTTTTAAGTTCTTAATATGTTGTAGTTATTTTATTATTAAGCAAAGATTCCTGAGAAGTGATGTTTCATCCTAGGCCCAAAAGAAAATAATTTAGTCAGGGAGTAAGGAGGTGGGGATGAATTTGCTGGGCAAAGACAACAATTGTGCAAGACCCAGAAGGGAAGGAAAGAACTTGGCAATGTGCTGATATTAACTAATTCAGTGTGGCTGGAACAAAACGTAAGTTGTATGGAAACATTAAATAGTTCAGTATGGCTCATGCAAAAATCTGGGGTGGAGAAATTAAAGAAAAGGGGACTACACTCTGGGAGGCCGAGGCGGGCGGATTGCTCATGGTCGGGAGTTCGAGACCAGCCTGAGCAAGAGTGAGACCCCGTCTCTACCAAAAATAGAAAGAAATTAATTGGACAGCTACAAATATATAGAAAAAATTAGCTGGGCATGGTGGCGCATGCCTGTAGTCCCAGCTACTTGGGAGGCTGAGGCAGGAGGATTGTTTGAGCCCAGGAGTCTGAGGTTGCTGTGAGCTAGGCTGGCACCACGGCACTCACTCTAGCCAGGGCAACAAAGTGAGACTCTGTCTCAAAAAAAAAAAAAAAGAAAAGAAAAGAAAAGGGGACTTATTATAAATATCATTAGACACTTCCTTTTTTCCTAAGGCAGAGATGGCTCCACCACAGGAAATGCAGGTGACTTCCGACAAGAGACACCATTCTCATTCACATTCACGTGAATGATGCTCCCCTTTCCCATCCCCCACTCTGTTTCTGCAACATAGAAGGAAGCCCTTGGAGTTGAAAGCCAGAATTCCTGAAAAGTTCCATTTAAAATTAAAAGAAGATTGTATCCATTTTTAATAGAAATTCAGATGATACTTATTACTTGGGAATGTGTACATCGAGAGTTTTAGTTCTATTATTTTTTTTGTTTTGTTTTGACAGTCATCATTTCCTTTTTTCTTTTCCATCAGAGACTTGTATTTATTGTGTCACCTCATAACTATGCCCCTCAAAGTCTGTAATGGTATTCAGGTGGGATCCATTGCCAAATCATGGTGTGCTAGTATAGTTCATTATCAATTTTATTAGAAGTCATCAAAAATACAAAGTCCAGAGGACGGTGCAAAACACTTATTTTTCCCTTGTGAAATCTCTGTCCATAGCCAGTGAGCCTTGGATGGCATTCTCCAATCCCACATTGCCAGGATTTCCTCCCTCATACAGACCCAGTACCCTCTGCTGGTGTCTAGCTTGGTCTCTAAGGCAGCTCAGGCCTTAGAGACTTCAAAGGAGAGGACTTTCTCTAATTAATTTGAATATGAATTGCCTCTCTTAGCGTGCTAAAAGAACCTCCCTCCCCAAAGCAGGAGTGAAGATAGAAAGGAGTGAGGGCAGCTCTTTCATTCCACACTAATTTGTATTTATCCAATAATATGAAGAAGTTGACGTTCTTCTTCTTTTTTTTAGTTCTATATAATGCTTTTTTTAAAAAATTCACAATATTATGGGGGTACAAACATTTTGCTTACAAGTAATGACTTTGCCTCGCCCAAGCCAGGGCTATAGGCACGCCCTTCCCCCGTACAGTGTACACCACATCCATTAGTTGTGAGTATACCCACCCCCCAACCCCCACCAGACCGACACTCAATGAATAATACTACCATGTGAGGACCTTAGTGTTGATCAGTTAGTACCAATTTGATGGCGAATACATGTGGTGCTTGTTTTTCCATTGTTGTGATATCTCACTTCAAAGGATGGGCTCAAGCTAGTTCAGCATTTTTTTTGTACTTGAGTAGTATTCCGTGGTATACATATACCATATTTTATTAATCCACTCATGTATTGACGGGCAGGCACTTGGGGTGTTTCCACATCTTTGCAATTGTGAATTTTGCTGCCATAAATACCATTTGTTTTATGCATCAATAGTTCATATTTATTTATTTGTAGTATTTTAAAATATGAACATACCTTGTTACTTTTAAGCATTGATTGACATTTTAATTTTTCCTTGTTGGGGCTATTTTGATAAAGCTATTATTATTCTCATACATATATACTCATTTCTATTCAATATATTACTAGGAAACAGCTTTAATTTTAGAGAATACATCTATGCAGTCTTTTCCTTTTGAAAAAGACTGTTCACTTCACAGCCCCATGAGGAACATGTTAAGAGTTTCTGTTGCTCTGTACCTTCAGCAACACTTTGAGGTATAGTGAAGCTTTTAAAATTTTACCATCTGGTGTGTGTGCATGTGTGAGTAAATAATTGCAGTGTTAATTTGTATTTCACTGATGGTTAATGATGGCAAACACTCTTTTACAAATTATTAGTTATTTAGATTTTTTTTTATTTTTTGGTGAGGTGTCTTTTCAAGTCTTTAGTCACTTTTTTTTAATTTTAAATTTTGACCCTTTCTTGCAGATATATAAAAGTTCTTTATATAATCTGGATATGAATAGTTTGTGTGATATATGTATTGTGAAACTTCATTTATTCTGTGGCTTGTCTTTTTTCCTCCTAATTCTACATTTGGAAAAAAAAATCTTAATTTACATTAAGATAAATTTTCAATTTTTTTTGTTTTTATTGTGTATTATTGAGTATACCAAGGTATATAAGAAATGACATAAAATGGTCTATGATAATTTATTTCAAAAGATTTTAATTTTTTTTCTTTAATAGTAAGGCTTATTATCCAACTTATGTCTTTTTGTGTTTGGTATGGGATAGTGGTCAAGGTTCATTTTCTTTCAATATGGAAGTGTAATTTTTAACATACTGTAGTAAAAACACTTTTTCTAATGAATTTCTGTGGAACTAAACATATCATATATCAAGTGGACACGTATCTGTGGTATTGTTTCTGATTTCTATAATATATTCTATTGTCTAGACTTGTACTAATGCAATTTTATTTTAATTACTGGTACAACATAATAAATCTTGATATCTATCAGTATAAATTACTTAATTTTGTTCTTATTCTTCAAGGCTGTCTTGCTTAATGCAGATCCTCACCATTTCAATATAAATTTTAGTATTAACATGTTAAGTCCCATGGATCAACATAAGCACTAGAACATTTATTGAAATTATAATTAATCCATATATTAATTTGGAGATAATAAGTTAAAAAGATATCATCTTTAAAATCATGAAAATTATAGGTAGCATTACTTATTTATTTATTCATTTATTTATTTATTTGTTTTGCATTACTTATTTATTTCAGGAATATTTTGTTATTACCATAGAGGTTTTGAAAATATTTAGTTAGACTTCTTCTCAGGTAACTGATAATTTTGAATAAAACATTGTTGCCTGACGCATCATAGACCAGAGGTGCCTCTCTACTGATGTCCCAGAATCTATGACCACTTTCCCCGGGTCATAATGGATTAGCAGAAGACAACTGGCTAATTTTACTGCTGATACTACACACCAGATCCTTTATTTTCTATTAGAGACAATTATTGTGATACAAATTATGATGTTGGACTCACTTTTTTTAGACCTCCTAAAATATTCTACTTTCCTCTTCTCCTACTACACGGCTTTTTCTTCACTCTGGTACAGGTTTCTACTGAAAGTCTTCCCTCAATAAAGCACTTGTATAAAAATGTCCATCTATAGTATTAATTCTAGGGAAACTGATCTAATTTATCCAACTTAGTGATTGAGCTAGATTACGATTGGATTGCAACCTCTTATCTATCTCTCTTCCTTAGCATTTGCCTTCCAAGGTTTGATTGTGTGCCTTGCAGAACACTGCGAAAGACTGACAGAGCATACGTTTACACACCTGAGATTTTAAGTTTAGCATTTTAAGCTCCCATTGTATGGAACCTAAAAATGTAAACAAAGTGTTCATACCCTCATAATATCCTGAAATAAAAAAATAAAAATAAAAAAACCTACAAGTGTCTAAGGAGGAAACTGGCTGTTGTGGGAACAGATACTTTTGCTATAGCAGGACTTTATTTTTTATATACCGTGATACTACAGATAACTTACTGTGGGTTGAACGATGCTTTACATTAGAATTATTTCTACACTTATTTAAATTCGACTCTAAATTCATATGGTTGAAATAGATGTTATCTAAGATACTTTGTAAAATTTAATCATTTCAATATTTAAGTTAAAAGAGAAAATGCTAATTATTTTCTCACACATTTTAAAAATACTTTTGCCTGTATCTGTTTTTATAAAGGACTAGTAGTCCATTTTATTTAAATAGAGACACATGCATTTTTTAAAAATCTTATTTTTGTCTGATATGCTTAATGTTTTTATTGTAAGTCAACATGATACACATTATAAATGCATATATATATATATAAAAGCAATTTAAATCATCTTAGGAATTCCTGATTTTCTGAACATTTATATCCATGTAATGATAATTAAAATGTTTTTTTAATGTAACCCAAATTTTTCAAATATTCACAAATCATTATTTAGCTTTTAATTTATTTTCAGTAATTATTAATGTAAGTCTATCTTAAGTATTAACATCATCATAGAATAAAAACTGTCCTAATTATGACAGAAATTTCCCTCATAATGTCAAATTACTGGAAAAATCTCCTACCTAATCTCTAAATAGCTATAGAAAAGCATACATTTTAAATCACCTTTTTCAAGATAACATTTGGATAAGCAGATGGTTTTTTTGTGTTATGCCATGAAGGTTAAAAAATTTAAGGCTATAGAGGACTGACAATTTTTTAGAATTAAGAATCTCCTTCAATCATTTTCCTTCCTCTGTTTCTCTAGAAGCTTTATTTTCAATTTATAATGACTTATGCCTCAATCCGTGTGTGGATTTCAATCAGTACATTAGGGATTCAGTTACCAGGCAAAATTCTTGGTAATTAAGCACCCAATGAATGAATATATAGAAATATTATAATTGTGTTTTTGAAGAGTAAACAAGACTCTGGCCTATTTATATGCTCCACTAACTGATATTTTAGTTTTATTAGGTCATTCATTCAATATTGTTTTAATGATTAATTTCTACTAATCAAATTTATAATCTTGCTGCTATACTTTTATTATTAAAATAAATCAAACATAAAATTTTGATATTTTGGATTTATACACTGTAAATATAGTATTAACTGAGAATGATAAAAATGTTGCTTATAATCTGTCCTAAAGTCTATAAATAAATTTTATAAGTAAAAAGAGTATAATTATAAAGCATTTATTTTTGTAAATAGTGAAATATCTTTCTTTGATTCCCTAAGTCTCGTTTATTTACTTTTTATTTCTGGTTATACTTGACTACAACTTTGCAAACAAGACAACAATTCTTATTTGTTACATGAATACCTTCAGATTTCATACAGTAGCTTGAGATAAGACTAGATTCTTCATAAATTAGCTGGTTTGTACATTTGATTTCTGTTAAGTGCTTAGGTATTTTTAGGTTAACCCACTGTTTTTAACTGTTTTATTCTTCTAAACATTAGCAATAATAGAATTTATAACAATTTTTTAAATATACTCTTTTTTTTTAATTCAGGATATTATGGGGATATAAACATTTTGGTTACATGAAATGCATTTGCCTTGCTTAAATTATTTAAAATGAATGAAGTGTGCCAAGTAAAGATTAATATGTGACAACAAATTAATCCAGTGGATTGTCAATATTTTAAAGGTAGATGAGAACAAAGATGTATACTTAATGTCCACACTCACTTATTTTTAAATGAACAAATTATAACAGAATATTTCTATTCCCCCAAAAAGTTATGAATATTATATTTCTATAAAATAGCTACTGTTGTTTTTACCTTTAAATCATTGTTTTAGTAATTCATGTATAGTTCTCTTTCACACACATATTGCTATCATAATTGCTTGGGTCATATCCAGTATTAATACAGTTGAGCATCTCATCAGTTCCCAAACTATGATGAAAATTATTTAATAATAAATATTTTAATAACTTAGATATAATAATTACAACAAATGAGGTCCAATACTCTCAAATTTTCTGATCCTCTCTATAAGCAATTATCATTGTGAAGTATTTTTGGAGCGCTTGAAATAATTTGTATTTTATAAATAATAGTTAATTTAATTTCTATGACAGTATTATAAAGAAAGTACTATTAATTCACAAATGAGATAATCTAATGATAAAAAGAAGGACGACACTAACATAAGGTGGTACAGCACGTAATTGACAAAGAATAACACAAAATATTCTCCATATGATGAAAAAGCTGCTGCTTTCAACCTCAATATACATCTTAGAGATGGTCTGAGATAGATATGCAGATGCTCACTGAGCTCTATTAGAGGTCTATATTTGAGAGAGACTAGATTCCTCAAATGGATAGATTTAGTAAGTAAATATTAAAAATATTAGGACCTTTAAAAAACTTAAATGTGTAAATGTTCAGAGCAGTTGAAAATTCTTTTTTTTTAATTTGTGTAAATTTAGGTGGTAAAAGTGTTACATGAATATATTATTGCATAATGGTGAAGTCTGGGCTTTAAATGTATGCATCACCTGAATAATGTACATTGTACACATTGAATAATTTCTGCCAACTTAGTCTACCATCCTAATAACTAGTTACCCTCTCACTTGAATAGCCATACAGTGTAGATACAATAAATTTTATTTGATGAGGGCAGGGAATGAGAGTGGCTAAAAAGCAGAGAAATAGCAAAGTGTCTTTATCATCTATCTTATTTCTGTAATTGTATATTGTTCATTCTCAATGCTGTGTGTCCACTCTGCTGTGAACATAAGACCACTCATTTATCGATTACACTTTGTTGATGGGCATTTTGGATATTTATAAATATTTATTTTTACAAAGAGTGTTGCAAACAACATTTAGTGCATGTCGTTTGATTAACATCTATATATATGTATTATATTTGTAATAGACTTTTTGAAGTACAATTCATAGATCAAAGGATATGCATAAATTCAAGTTTTTAAAAATAATGCCAGGGAGTTACTTCAAGTAGTTCTAGTAATCTAGATTCCACCAGGAGTAAATAAAAATTTCAGGGGGTCCACATCTTTGTCAGCGCCTACTATTTTCTATTGTTTTCTTGTTTTCATCGCATCCATTGTGATGACTGTGTAGAGTCATTACATTATAGCTGTAAGGAAGTTAATAACATTTGTGAAGGTTTATTGGCCATGCACATATTATTTTTTATTAAATGTTAGAGTAAGTTCTTTTTTCATTTTTTATTTTTTATTTTTATTTAAGTTTTTTAGGTCTATAATCTATTTTATTTTATTTTATTTTATTTTATTTATTTTTTATTTTAGAATATTACAGAGGTGCAAATGTTTTGGTTACATGGATTGCTTTTGTATTGCTTGAGTCAGAGTTATAGTGTGTTGATCACCCAGATAGTGTACATTGTACCCATTAGGTATGTTTTCACCCATCCCCTCCTCCTCCCTCCCACCTGCATGATTTCCATTGAGTTTTACTTCCATCTGTGCACATGAGTGCTGATCGGTTAGTTCCAATTTAATAGTGAGTGCATGTGGTGTTTGTTTTTCCATTCTTTAGATATTTCACTTAAGAGAATGGTCTCTAGTTCCATTCAGATTGTTGCCAAAGTCATCAATTCTTTTTTTTTAATGGCTAAGTAGTACTCCATGGTATATATATACCACATTTTATTAATCCATTCATAAATTGATGGGCACTTGGATTGATTCCACATCTTTGTGATTGTGAATTATGCTGCTATAAACGTTCTAGGGCAGGTGTCTTTTTGATAAAATGACTTCTTTTCCTTTGGGTCAATACCCAGTGGTGAGATTGCTGGGTCAAATGGTAGGTCTACTTTTAGTTGTTTGTGGTATCTCCATACTACTTTTCACAGAGGTTTTACCAGTTTGCAGTCCTACCCATAGTGTATAAGTGCACTTTTCTCTTTGCATCTGTTGTTTTGGGACTTTTTCATAAAAGCCATTCTTACTGGAGTTGGATGATATATCATTGTGTGTGCTTTTTTAAAATTCTTTTGATTTTCACTTCTCTGATGATTATTGACAATGAGCATTTTTTCGTATGTTTATAGCCCATTAGTCTACCTTTTTCTGAAAAGCTTCTGTTCATGTCTTTTGGACACTTTTAATGGGGTTGTTTGGTTTTTTCTTGCTGATTTGCTTGCGTTCTTTGTAGATTCTGCTAATTGGTTCCTTACTGGGTATATAGAATGTGAATATTTTCTCCCATTCTGTAGGTTATCTATTTGTTCTATTGATTGTGTCCCTGGCTGTGCAGATGCTTTTTAATTTAATCAATCCCCATTTGTTCATTTTTGTTGCTGCTGTGATTGCCCTTGGAATCTTCCTCCTAAATTCTTTGCCTAGGCCAATATTTACAAGAATTTTGCCAACATTTTCTTCTAGAATTCTTTGGTTTCATGTCTTAGATTTAAGTCTCTTATCCATCTTGAATTAATTTTTGTTAGTGGTGAGAGATACAGATCTTGTTTCAATCTTCCCATGTGGCTGTCCAATTTTAGCAGCACCATTTAATAAATAGGAATTCTTTTCTGCCGTGTATATTGCTGTCTACTTTGTCAAAGATCAGCTGACAGCACGTGGATGGTTTTATATCTCAGTTCTCTTTTCTGTTCCATTGGTCTATATCTCTCTTTTTGTGCTGGGACCATGCTGTTTTGGTTACTGTAGCTATTATTTTTTTATATTTTGTCTTAATATTTACATTTTTATAATAAAAAATATATTCTGTATATGAGTCTTTTGTATGATATCTATAGTACATGACTTGTTCAAGTCTAAGGCTTTTCTATGTATTCTCTTTATGGCTTACTTTGAATGACCTATCTTACTCTGTAATTTCATATGTTTTAAATATGTCTCTCTGTATAATTTACATTATATGAAATATATAAAATAAATGTACTTCAACATATTATTTTGTCATTATTCTTATTTAAGAAATCTTTGTCAGTTCCAACTAGTAAATATATTCTGTTTTCTCCTAAAAGTCCCTTTTTTCTTTTATATTTAAATCTACAAAGTATCTGAAATTGTTTTCTTCTTTTTCCTCCTCCTCTTTTTCTCTGATTTGATCGTGTGTGTATGGTGTGAAATAAGCTTCAAAATCCTTATTTTTTATCTAAAAGCCAGTTTATGAGTCATACATCTAACTACATATTTTAGAAACTGATCCTAAACTATATATAATCTATTCTTTTTGTCTTTTCTCCAATATAAAACTTCCTCTTAATTGCTATACTCATAAAATATTAATATTTTTGGCATGATTTCTTTAGCTTTGTTCTTCAGAATTGCATTTGTTGTTGTGAATAATTTTCATTTTCACGTATGCAAAATCAGCTTGTCAATCCCTCCAAAATCATGCTAAAAATGTTATAGAATTTCCATGGATGTATAGGCTACTGAGGAAAAATGACATGTTTACAAATTTATGTATTCAAGTTCATGAACATGATATATTCTTTCATGTATTTAGGTCTTCTTTAATTACTTTCATTAGTATTTCATGATTTTCAAAGTAAAC
>CAUYSK010029562.1:0-37378 GCA_963575035.1 Avahi laniger | reverse complement strand
TAGAGACGGGGTCTCCCTCTTGCTCAGGCTGGTTTCGAACTCCTGAGCTCAAACAATCCGTCCGCCTTGTCCTCCCAGAATGCTAGGATTACAGGTGTGAGCCACCATGCCTGGCCAAGCCTCTACATTTTTTAAAGAGTTTAAATGTTTTTTTTTAAATAAAGTGCAGAATATCATGCAATGTAACTTCTAGCAATTAAAAAATCAAAATGACATTCATAATCTGCATGGACTTTTTTTGTTTTATTTCTCTTTTCTAAAATCGAACACAGTACTCTTACCACACTGCTTCCACACACTTCCAAGTTTGGATCTCTGGTGGATGTTTACAGAATTCTGACACAGGCAGCAGTCCCAGGAATTAAAAATGACTACTTAATAAAAATTCTATGAAATATGCAGCTCAGATCTTGCTTTGCAAAGAGTTGAAAAGTGACAACATTACTTGACATAAAGGTTCAAGTCTCATAACTAAGTTTTTTCTTTTTAAAAAAAAAACGAGTTCCCATTTAGGAACCAGAGAATATAGTTTTCTCTACTTCTGAATCGCTGTTGCTGTTTAATCAGATTAATCCTCCTCCTTATTCATACAGGGAGAGCTCATCTTACCAAATCTGTGAGTCTTTCTACAGTTTCCTAGGAAACTAAATGTGATCCCTTTTGAGTTCTAAGAACATGTTATACGATGCCATGAAAGTACTAATTACTAAATTGTAATTTCCATATATGCTCAAAACAAGGCAACTGTGAACATAAAGGTTATTAACTTCATTTCCCAATGGGAAGATTTTAAAATATATTTCTCATATTCAATATTTACTTCACTGAATCACTCGTTTTTCAGATTTCAAAACTATTTTTAATTAAATAGGCATTTTTCTGCCTGCACCATCTTTTCTTCATTCTTTTCAATGATGATAAACATTTTTGCATTGTTATCTTATCGTATTCTGCTTTCCAAATAACTATAAACTTCAAATTAAATTATAATGCTATCATATTCCCTGGTTAATTTGCCATTCACAACTTCCTCACGTTCACTCAGTGAATGAACCTGCTTTGTTCCAAGTTTTTATTGAAAAAAATATAGCAATTACTGTGATACTACCTAACATCAAAATAAGAAAGTATAAAAATATTTTATTTTGTGGGCTTTACTCATTTCCATTTGATGTTTTAAAATTACAGAATCAATAATCCTCAGAAGGTATAAGATCAATATTACTGCTACAGACTTAAAAATTCTTTAAAAATTCATAAGGAAACTGGATATTTCAACAACCTTATTTTTAAAGGACAACTTTTTTCTCCCTTTCAAAATTTCAAGAATCTTATTTTTTGAGAATTAAAAAACAAAAAGCTCTCAATAATTCTAGTCTATAATTGCTATTAAAAATATTCTCAAAAAGAGAAATTGCTGAACATTTCTTAAACAAAATTAGATGAGCACTTATTATAGGTGGAAATGCAGAAATTATTTTATTAATAATAAACTTTGAACTTGGGTATTTAACTGTACCAGATTAACAACTAAAGTATCTTTTAAGAGTGTTGTAAATAAGAGACATATCTTAGATTTGTATTATGGTAAAATTGTATAGATTACTGAAATAACATTTAAGGTTTAAATTAAACTATCTTACTATTCATTACAAAGAATATAAGAGAAATTTAATAATATGAGACTCTCTATAAAGACTCAAATATAAGGAGAGCCTTCTCTTGAGTATTTTGCTTAGAAACAATGTATCATATACCTGTGGTATTTCTTAACCTGTCCATTTTATTTACCAGATTTTCAACTAATGTGTGGCACTATACCATCTAACACAGCATCTGATAGGTAGGAGAGATTCAGTAATATTGGTTGTGAGATACTGTGTGAAGGGATTGGTCGATTTTTGTATTTCCAGGACAGAATACTTAGTCTGAGACATAGTAAATAATCAAAAGAATGGAGATAGACTCAAAATGAATACAGTCCTAAAAAATGAATGAACAAATGCAAATGTTTGTTCTATAGGGATCCATTTTTATAGGGAATTCATAGACATCTGAGAAACTTAGCTATTATATTATCTTGGCATTGTAATAACACTGTACTTATATTTATTCTATTTAGTATGTGGCAGTATACCAATAGACGAAGTTATTATATTGCAAAGAAAAAATGGGCTGATAGAGCACATAAAATTCAAGACTGGTATGCCAATAATAATAATCTTGTTATTCTCATTTTTCCCAAAAATATGTTATCTAACATGAAAAAGTTATCAGTGTCCAAAGAGCAGAAAAACCACTTATGAACATTAGACAGGAAGTGAAGTTTGGTATAGAGATAACATGAAATATGTGAAATCTAGGAATTCAGATTTCTATATTCTAAATCTCTTCCTAAGTACCTCATTATCCTATCTTTATTTAATCCTCCATATCTAATACTCCATTACGTCAAATAAATTCTGTAATAAAGAACTTTTTCTAATCCATCGTCTCCTTTCCTTCTTGTTACCAGTATCTTGGATGACATCTCCAATATTTACTGCTGGACAATTTTAACAGTCTCCTTACTTCCCTGAGTTCAGTCTCACATCCCTCTAAATTTTCCTCTTTGTTTCCAATAAAGTGATGTTTCTAAAGCAAAAATAGCAATAACCTTTTCCTCCTTCAAAGGTTTTATCCTTTCACCTTAGCATTGTTCTCCATGATTCCGTTCCTGGTAAATATTCAAATCTCCTTTGCTGACTCTCCTACATGAAGAATGAAATGCACAGTGCTCTTTAGCCCAGTCCTTTGTACTTGTTCTCTTTGCCCAGGAAATTTTTACCTCATTTGTTTAGCTAGCACCTTGCTACTCATCTTTTAAGACACAGCTCAAGAATGAGCACCGTAAAGCTGTCCCTGAAGTTGTCATAATTATCAAATAACCCCATAAGGAAAGTACTACTGTTATTCCCATCTTAGAGATGAACCTGTTAGTGGTTAAGTAACTTAACCAAATTTATATAGCTTTTAAGAGACAGAACTTAGAGTTGAATCCAGCTTAGCTAAATGCCAAGGTCCAACCTCTTAACCACTGTGTCATCTCAATTGTCTCCCATAGATTTTTGTCACAGTATTCAGCTCCCAAATGAATAGTGTAGATACGAAACCAGGAAGCTGTGAAATGGAGTGGGTGAAAATAGTAGTAAAAAAATAGAATACGGTGCCATTGTGAATAAAAAAATCACATCATCAAGTTTTAATTGATTGTGTGTAAGAAACTTACCTAATCAAATCTAAAGGCTGCTCCTTATAAAAATAGGAAAATCGAGCCCAATTCTGGTAAAGTATGTACCTTTCATTGACAGGATTAGGAGGTTCTGATGGCTTCCAATATTGGCCCTGAACATATTTGAGAAGAAGGTGCAAAAAAGAAAAGCAAAAGACAAAGGTGAAATAAATGAGCATCGCTTTTATGAGAAGGTTAGCGAATAAGGCTAAAGCTCTTGTTTACTTTTAGATTTAGATTTCATATTCTATGATGTGACATTATTTACTAAAATCTACAACAAACTATAATAATAGTGGTTTATTTATTAAATTGTTACATCCACTTATCTAAAAACACAAGCTTTACTCAAGCTGTTCATTTCACCAGGAATGCCCTTTCTTCCCTACTTGAATTTGAACATAATATGCTCAGCTCAGAGATTCACATCACTATGTAGCTGTCTAGGACTTTAGAAATAGCCTAACACTTTTCTTTTCTAGATAGAAAAATTAAACCTCATGCAAAGTTAAGTGGTTAATCCAAAGTCATACTGCTATTACAGGAAGAGATTCCTATTCTCACTGATAACCATTTCCATAGAACTTAAAATATTACAACGAACTTTAGCACTTAAGAGCTTCAGCATTGTTTCAGTCCTAAGTTCTTTCTCCATTGTTAGATACTGAGTAGCTTTATGAATGTCTCTTCATGGCCTAGCAAAGTACTGTGTACACAATAGCTGTTTAATACATTCTTTTTCACTGTTCATATAGACAAATAAACTGCTAAAAACAACACTGAATGACTATCCAGTTTAAAATTTAGCACATGTGAAAAGCTCCATATGATAACATGTAAGATTATATATCATCCAGATTCCAACCTTTTTCTTTTTCTGCAACTAATCCTACCAAAGTATGATAAATGAAATTAAAAAAAAAAAGAAAAGAAAAAGCCAGCCTATTTGGGTATCTTGTAAAAATGATTCTGTAAGGCACGTGAGGAAAAATCCAACACCTAAACTTCCATTCAGAAAAAAAGAAAGGAAAAAAAGTAAAATTAACAGTTATGACTATCTCTAACTTAGTAACATTGAATTTCCTGTGAACCTGAATGACTCTATTGTAAGGCTGGATGTTAAAAGTGCTGATGACTAAGAATATTAATTTGGTTTTATGATATGGCATAGTAAGAAGAGAATTAATGCCCTAAAAATGAATAAACAAGCAAAAAAATCCTCAAAGTTTTCCAAAAAATTAATGAGCCCTTTCAGGAAGATTGACAAAGAATGCATTGCAAAGTGTTTATTAACCTACTTTAGTTCTGTCTACTTTAACAAATGCTCATGTCATTATTTAGAATCCATAATCCTCTAAGAGTTCTTTTGCCCCAGGGAAAAAAAATGCATACAGTAGGCTCTCTATATCTGCAGGTTCCACATTCCCGAATTCAACCGACAGAGAGTATCAAAAATATGCAGGAAAAAAAACAATAAAACATAACAATACAACAATAAAAATATAAGTTTGTTAAAAAAACAATGCAGGATAACAACTATTTACATAGTATTTACATTGTGTTAGATATCATAAGTAATATAGAGATGATTTAAAGCATATGGGAGGTGAGATGCAAATAGATTCTATTTTAAAAAAGGGGCTTGAACATGTGGAGATTTTGGTATCCTCAGGTGGAGGCAGTGGTTTTGGAATCAATCCCCTGCAGATACTGACTGTGTGTGTGTTGGGGAGGGGTATCGGAAGAGGGGGCAGGAATGTTTGTTTTCTCTAGCACTTAGATATACCTAAATTGAGGATCCTGTTGAAAACAGCTAGTCTGGAAAATTCTGTTCTACCCTTATGGGAAACATACCAAAAATAATAAACTAATCAGTTTTAAACTGACCTAGAGTCAACTTTCATGCTGTTGAATAAATATTTACAGAGGAAAGCTGCCATGATAGTTTAAGTCCTGGAAAGCAAAGAGTTTGGCTTTGGGCTTTTGGAACTATTACAGCAACGCTACCTTCAAAAAAATGGGC
Organism: Avahi laniger; assembly: GCA_963575035.1. Lineage (NCBI taxonomy): Eukaryota > Metazoa > Chordata > Mammalia > Primates > Indriidae > Avahi > Avahi laniger. The sequence continues at coordinate 32,084 of CAUYSK010029562.1, read as the reverse complement.
AACGATTTAGCTGTCACTTGTTTCAATGGAAATGCTGATTCTTCTATATTCCTGAGAAATGTGTTTCTTGCAAAGAGAGCACATCATTAAAAAATCTTTTATAAGTATGGAAGAGTAAAACTAGAGCAAAAGAAACAAAAGTTCCAAGGGATGATCTCAAGGTAGTATACATAAGTTCAGCCATATGATTTCTACTGCCAACAGGTGGTGAAATTTAAACACTGGCTATCCAAATGAGAAGGTTTACCTCAGAAATCCCCAGAAACTAGGGGGTGAGTTTTGGTTGCCAGGCCCAAATTGTATTAATGTATCATGTAAAATGTTACTTCTTTGTTCAACTTTAAAGCTCAATATTTTTGTACAATAATTTGCCAGGCCCAAAGAAACATTCTTCTGAATCTCAGTTCTTATAACATCTGAATTGTTCTTATGGACCAAAGCCTTTAGTTTGTATTGCAGTTATGCACATGCTTTATTTCTAAGAAAATCCTAGATTGTGAGCTTGGATTCAAGGTTGTGTTCCAACATCTAACAAAATGCTTTACATATAATATTTGAAGCCAGTTATGTGTTTGATGAATGAATACCTGAATGCATGTAATTTAAATCCTTCACAGCTTCAGAACTTTATAAGTGAGAAAAGAACTGATGAGTTCAGATAGAAATTTCTGAATAATTATATTTTAAAATGTTCTTTTAATGTGACTACTATTTTCAAAATGGGTTCTAAAGAAAGTTCATGTGCAAATATAATAATTTGTTCAATGAATTTCCATTGGAAACTTCAATGTCAAGAGGCATTAACTATGTGTTTCCGCATAGCTAATAAAGTTATCAGCCTGGAACCCAGGGAGCCTTTGGGGATTTCCTGTCATGAGAGAGAATTAAGCAATTTGTAATAAAAAGGGAAGCAAATGAAAGATCCTCCTTCCCAATAAGGCAAACTTTGAATGTGGGAGAGAGAAAATGGAATCAGTATTTAAAAATCAAACTTATACTTACATCGTGGAGTGGGTAGGCAGATGAATAAGTATTAGAGTTTAGTAGTCTTTCAATCCCAAACTTTTTCTTACCATCCTCTATGCCAAAAGGACACCTCGAGAGAATATAGTATACCTACAAGGTAAGTACAAACAGACACTATCACATTTCAGAACTTTAGGCTTTCTACATTTTTTTTTCAATCACAATTTAACAACGTCCATTTTGTCTGAATGTTGATACGGGCTCTGACTACAGACCAAATCTTCCCTTTGTTGTTTGGGAGAAGATGTAGAGTGCGGGATTGTATAGAGTTTGCAGGTATTTTAGCTACTGGTTCTGAGAGCTTCCCATTTCTGTGGTGGGGGCAGGGGTGTGCGGATAATAATTTATTTTGCTTCTCCTATACTAAACTCCTCTGTGAGTCCCTTGTGCCAGAATTCCTCTACAATCAGGGCTTCAAGTTGGAGTCCACCATCAGTTCAGTTGGAGGAAGTGATAATTAGCCAACCTGTCATGAATATTTCTTCAATTAATTACTCTGGTGATTTTTACAAGGCCTTTTCCTAATATCTGAATTTATTAACTCTAGATTATCATATCTCTATAATCTTGCAAGCTCATATCTTTTTTATCTATCAGTTTTTCCTGCATATAATTTGGGCTTTGATAGCCTCACTTTTGTATTTCTGTCAATTCAATCTCATTTGCCTTTTGTCTTCCAGCAACTTTTCAGCATTTCCATACTATATTTCTGTTTGCTGAATTTGGTCTTTTTATCATTGTTTTAGATATATGCCCCCCTTCTTGGACATTTCATCATTCAAGGAGTTGCAGATTGGAATTGTTGTCCTTGAACCATCATTCTCTGATCTGGTCATTCATTTTAAGGGCAGCTCAATATTCCATCTTGGTAAATAAATCATAATTTATGCAAGGTAGTTTCAATTTTTATAAATAATGTGATAAATATTAACTCTTTAACACAGTTTGGATTATTTCCTTAGGAAATATTCACCAAAATAAGAAGTCTGTCTTTAGGTGTTAACAAAGTGGAAAAATTTACTCTGCCAGGCATGAAGACGCATTATAAAGCTATGGTAATAAGTAAAGTATGGTATTGTCAAATAGAAACAAATCTGGATTTAGGTAAGAAAAGACTTTATTTGAAAAGATTATTGCAAGATGCGGAGGGGAACTTTTGAAATTGAATGTCTTGATCAGGAGATCTGCAAACATCTGAAAGATCAGGCAGAAAAGGTCTTTTTCTGTTATAGAGAGAAGTAAGCGAGGTTCAGAGATTATTTTTCTTTGTGTTAAGGAGAAAGCTGTAATACACGGTCAAGTCAGCTAACAATTACTTTGTTCTGATGGATCAATGAGTCAATAGGGATGAACCGTTCAGCCAACCCTCTAGGACACAAAGCATGAGAATTTGGAGGGAGCATGTCTGGCCTTTGTTACTACAAAGTAAAGAACTGACTTTTCCATGGTGCCAGAAAGGCAAAGTGACTTGCCTCACCTCACTTTTCTTAGAGAACTTATATTAAGAATTACAAATTCCCTCTCTGTCCCTTAGAGATACACATAAATCTTTTTAAAAGCTAAATAAGCCTCTTGCCAGTTTTACAAACCAGGAATGTTTTTCTTAAGTTTTCTGGTGCCATCTCTTTTAAATGCAAACATCAAGAAAGACAGCTTCCCTATCTCCCAGTCTCTGTGGCAATTTAGCCTAGGCACCTGACTCCAAGTTGTAACCACCTCTTGACATAGAGATATGAGAAGTTTTATTTTTTTCTCTGTATAAATGCAATTAACTATCACAGATGAATACTTCAATTATCAGGTGAATTTAGGATGAACTATGTGGTAAATGGTGCTGTCGAGTTAAACTGGTGGGAAGGTGTATCTATGAGTATTATCTAAGTCATAATATGAGAAAGGGTAGTTCTTTGTAATAAGCAGTTTCCCAGGAGAAGCCTGAGGGGTTTCTTTAACTGCCCCTGTTTTCCAGGACTATAGAACTCAGGTAGAATTCAACATTGTCCGTACTGACACAAAAATAAACAAAGAGATCAAATGAGCAGACAAGAACCCAGAAGTAGATCTATAAATATACAGATACTTGGGTTACAACAAAGGCAGCAGTAGGAAACAGTATGAAAAGTTGAACGTTTTCAATAATTGGTGCAAGTTGACTGACTACATGTTTGGAAGAAAACACTCACCTACATCTTGTACCACACACAAAAATTAGTTCCAGGTAGATTACAGTTCTCAATGTGAAAAGTAAAATAATACAACCTTCAGAAGATAACATAAGAAACTAACTTCATCACCTTGGTGAGAGTTAAAGATTATGAACATTATTCATAATTATAGAGACTTAAGAAAGTGAACTGCATTGAAATTAAAAACATGTATTTCTCAAAAGAAACCATTAAAAGAAAAAAGGGAAGCAAAAAGTAAGAAAAGATCAGTAAAATATATAATAAATAAAGGACTTCTACAAAGAATACATAAACAGCTTCTATAAATCAGCCAGGGGAGACCTAATGGAAAACAAGCCAGAGACTTTAGCAGGCACAAACTGCACATCTAAATGCTCAATAAACATATACAAGGAGATCAATCTCTTTTATATCAGGGAAATAAAAATTAAAAACATAACAACACATACACAATTTCCAAAGTATTGAAAATGAATGAACAAAAGTTCATACGAAAGCTAAAATGATTGTCCAAATAAACGTTGAGTTGAAGAAGCCAGACTCAAAAGAATACATACTACGTGATTCTATTTTTATAAAGTTTAAAAACAAACCAAACTAACTAATCTCTGCTGTTAGAAGTTAGTCTACCATGCCGAGGAGAAAGGGAATAGTGATTGGGAGGAGGTGCTAGGGCTTCTACATGGCTAGGGGTGTTTTCTCTTTTGATTTGGTGAGGGGGGGTCACATGGCTGTATTTTGTGACAATTATGACTTGTGGACCCATCTCTATTTACATTATTCATCAATTAAAAAAGAAAAAAAGATAGATAATTTCTGGTATTGGGAAAAATATGTGGAAAACCAAGTACTCTCATATGTTGTTACTAGGACTCTAAGTTAACACATCTTTTTGTAAAGGGTGATAGTGTAATATATATATAAATTTAATTATGCTTCCAGAAATTTTACATGTGGTATCTGTTTTGCACAAAAATTATATTTATGCTAAAATTTGTAAATACCAGCTTGCAAATTGCAGAACAGTTTATAATGTCAGAAAAGTTGGAAAAAACCTCAGTAGCGATCAGAAGTGAAAATGTTTAATAAAATGATGTTACATATATGCTTGGAGTATTAAGCAACCATTAAAATGAATAGGCAGGTTAATATAATATATACTATCACAAAAATAAGTGGAAAAAGATACTGTAAATTGTTAAGAGTGTTTCTGACTGATGAAACAAGTAATGTAAGTATTAATATAAGGACTCTTTTCATTTTATATTATATGCATCTTTAATATTTGATACTTTTTTTCTTTTTTTTTAGTGATGGGGGTCTCACTGTTGGCCAGGCTGGAGTGCAATAGTGTGATCATAGCTCACTACAACCTCAAACTCCTGGGCTCAAGTGATCCTCCTGCTTCAGCCCCTGAACAGCTAAAACTACAAGCACGTGCCACCACATACTGCTAATATTTTAAGTTTTTTGTAGACACAGGGGATCTCACTATGTTGCCCAGGTTAGTCTTGAACTCCTGTTGTCAAGCGATCTTCCCACCTTAGCCTCCCAAAGTGCTCGCATTACAGGCAGGAGTCACCACCACACCTGGCCTAATGTTTGGTTAACTTTTATGATCAGGATGAAATTGTGTCTTACATGTATAATTTAAAAATTTAACAAGGTAATTATATTACCTTGAATTATATATTACTTATATTGAATCACTGGAAAATGCTTATAATATAAAATGATGTGAAGAAATAATTTATGTCTTATTCATTAATTAATTTACCCATTACTTAAAAATATTTATGCATGTCAGGTACTGGGTACTGAAGAGACAATGGTGAGTCTAGTAGGGAGATGGACACTAATGAAAAAACAAAAATAATTATATTACGTAATTTTTAAAATCTTTTAATGTCTCTGAAGGAAATCATGTATTTCTCTAGCACACTAAGACCTCTGACCTATACCATAGGAGTACTGCTGAGATTTTGAAGGGGCGACACAATCATATTCTACAAAGATCGTTCTAGGTGCATGCAGGAGAGGGTAGCAAAAGTACAGGTAGGGGGATGAATTAAAAAGCATTGCAGATCTCATGAATGACAGCTGTAATTTTGGACAATTCGGTAATGGCAGAGATGGAGACAGAAATGGACAGATTCAGAAGATATTAAGAGTTAAACTGATGGAACCTAGTGATGGATTGAACATGGGTGGTAAAGGAATAGAAGTGTACAAGAATCTCAGGTTTCTTGCTGGTGCCTGAAAGGAGGTGCTGCTCATGGGGAGACGACGCCTGGGAAGGGACCAGGTCCAGATGGCTTTTGTCTGTTTGTGGGTGGTGACAGTCAGAAGGACATGTGGGAATGGCAGCTAAAAAGTCGGGCTTTAGACAGGTCAAGTGTGAGTACCTTTGACAGGAACAAATACAGACGATTTGTAGGCAGTTGAATATTTGGGTCTAAAACTTTTGGAACACTTTGAAAACTTAAGGAGAAAAGAACTTTTAAAGAACAACATCAAAAAAGGAACTGTGCTGGGGAGGAGTACAATTATAAATTATAAAATTGAGTTGTGAAATATTATTTGACAAGAAAGACACTGACATAAATCCATACACTAGGCATTATCAGTGCAATGGAAAATGTTCCACTATAGATAAAACTTTGCTGTAAGAACCAGTTCTCTATTCTTGAGGAGGGGCTTTGTAATTAAAATGATGAGATATTTCCTATTTGTTTCTCTTTTCATACACATAGAAAATTCTTGGTTATATGTGCAATTGAAATCTCATATTGACAGTATGAGCTTTTCCACCTACAGAGCTGAATAAATCTAGAGCTTTGTTCATGTTAAAAAGTCTGGTCTCTTCCTACAACAAAATGTATATACACATATGTATATGTATCTGTCATATACACATATACAAATCTATATATCTGACATACATATACACATATATATCACATATATGTAATACATTTTGTGAGGCTCAGATGTCATGATGGTTGTGAAATGTTTTGAAAATATGAAATTCTGTATGAATATAAGATGCTCTCATAACACTGTACAATTTGTACATACATACACGATAGTGTTTTGGGTAAGGATAGGATAGAGGGGACTTTTTCTATATTAATCTCCCAAATAACTTCTTCAAAAGAGCAAAAGTAGTATTGCTCTACTAAAAAGGGAGGGAAATTATGCTTTAATGCTGAATTAGCTAAGGTACTGGCACTGTTTACAAAGTACAAGTAAATGAATACTGACATTTCTATTCCTGAGCAAGTTCCTAATTTGTCCCTATGAGTTCACTGGGCTTTTATTAGCAACTTTTTAATGTAACAAGGATCTCTAAAGTACATTACAGTTTTCACATACATTCATTCTATCATTTGATTCTCACAATAGTGCCAGTATTATCATTATCTTTGTCTTAAGAGAGGTTATCATATTTAGAAAGTAGTTTAGAAAGAGTTATGACTTGAAATCAAGTCTTCTGATTCCATATCATGTACTGTTTATTCTCTTAAAAGTTGCCTCTTAGGTTTTTGTTGTTGTTTAATACTGGTAAGAAGATAAAATTTTTAGTCTGTATATTCATATTTTTGTAACTAAATTCTAGGAATTACATTTTGTTTAATATTCTTCTCAGTAGATTTTTAAAATATTTATTTAGGAACTAGAAAAAAAATGGACTCAGGCCTCTAGTTCCTCAGAAAGAGTAATGAGGTATCCCAAGAATGGAAAGACAAGCACCACATGTAATTATCATCAATTGGTATTAACTGATCAACACATAAGTGCACAGATAAGAATAACATCTGTTGTATGTCGGGCAAGGGGGAGGAGGGCAGGGGGAGGAGGGGACAGGTATATGCATAAACAAAGAGTGCAATGCACACCATCTGAGGGATGGATACACTTGAAACTCGGACTTGGGGGTATGGCAAGGGCAACATACGTAACCTAAACATCTGTACCCCCATAATGTGCTGAAATATAAAAAAAAAAAGAAGAAAAAAAAGGGGGAAGGACTCTTGGTTTCAGGAACTCCCTACTCCTTTCCCAGAAATCTTACGGATAATCCTCCCTCCACTTAACGTAAAATTAAATAAAAAGCATAAAATTAAAAAAAAAAAAGAAAAGATAACGTGTTCGGAAATATAAGCCAAGTTCAAGTTCAGCACTTTTGTCTTTTGATAGACAATTTCTACAAAGGAAACAATTGACCAGACACTCTGTATAGCACTTTATATCCATTTTCTAGTTTAATCCTCGCAATAACGCTATGAGGTAGACCCACTTATCATTGGAAGTGGCCAGCAGGTGAAAAAACATTGGAACCCTCCTGTCCTTATTATAGAACCCACACTCTCAACCTCCAGAATAGATTCCCAGCTGTGACATCGTAATTGTGTTAAGAACATGAATCAGACTACATTTGTTGAACTACATTTTTTTTTGATTATTGTAGAAGAAACAAGCTGATCCCACATGGGCACAAATTTGGTTTCATCTATCAGCAGGTTCACCTGTGTAGGTCATAGATACTTTGTTCTTGATTGAGAGATTGAACTATTTATTGAATTTTAATAATTGCTGCACTCATAGCTCCACCTATAGCTAAAAATGATACTTAAAAAATCTTTGATCATAGTATATATTTTTTCTCTTTCAATATAAATAGTACCTTCAATTTAAGAAACAAAAAGTTACTCTAGAGAGAGTGGTCCTTCAATATAAACGTTTGATTTCTGAGCTGCATTTAAAATTAACTATTTCTCAATAGCATCTTCCATGAATATGGCTTAGAAGTCCTGACACTATTGAATTTAATTTAAGTAAATTCATGCTTTTAAATTTAAAAAAAAATTCACATATAAGCAGCCCATCTGGCTAACTACTCAGAATTAGGAACCTTCCTGGGCCCTATGTGGTTTCCTGCCCAAACCCCAGTCAGTCTAGGTCTTGACTCACCGTGAAAAAATATTAAGAATTAAGACACACAAAGTATAAAGATTTTAGTATTTTATCAAAGTAATATAAGCATATGTTTGAAAAGCTGCAACAGAAGAGCAGGTACCATAATGGAAGATCTCTTTCTTACCCCACCCATGTCCAAACCCTGACCAACTTCCAAGAGACAACCACTTATTAAAAATTATAAATACTTCAAATGGATAACAATAGTAAAGACAACCATACACCACTCACATCTTAGGTTTTACCAGATTTTAACATTTTGCCATATTTTAAAAACCATGCTGTAATAAACATTAGAGATTTCTCCTTGGGTACCTGAGGGAGAACAGACATAGAATTGCTGATTTTGGGGGGTATATACATCTTTAGTTTTGCAAGGTATTATAATTGTCTCTCTCAAATGATTGTAAAAAATTAAACTTCCACTTTCCTGTATAATATTTTCCATTTCTCCAAAATCTTGACATTTGTCAATCATCTATCACTTCACCAATATCACCCTTTGATAATTAATAGGCTTTGGGGATATCTTGATACCTAGTAAAGTCTCTCCTACCTCTCACTTTATTCTTCATAATTGTTTAAGCTACTCTTGGCACTTTATTCCTCCATATAAATTTTTGAGTTACCTTGTCAACATCTGTGAAAAACTCCTATGGTACTTTTGATGGTAGTTGCATTTTACTAATATATTAATTGCAGGAGAACTTACATATTTACAACAATAAGTTTCTTTGTCTATGCACAAAGAAAGCATTCCAGTTTATTTAGGCCTTTTAATGCCAAATGACTCTGTAAAAGTCTTACACATCTTTTCTTCAATTTATTTTTCATTGCCTGTATTTGTCAAGAATCTTATTTGCATAAAATAAAATCCCCTCCAACTAGTTTAATCAGAAAACAAATGAATAAACAAAAAACATTTAAAAAGGGTACTATGTAGCTCATAGGATTTGCAGCGGGGTCAGAGAACCAAGTTCTATGCTCCTGCCACGAGGAACATAGGAGAAAGGATCCTGCTGCTGCTGTTCTGCAAGGGAGCGAGGATGCCAGAGCCTGACCACAGAAACTTGCTCAGAGCTGACTCCGAAAGAACCAAATGCCACCAGCCTTGCCCTAAGAACTAGTCTTGAGTATAGCTGCCTCTTCCATTTCATCATGCCCAATTCCCAGTCTCTTGCTGGTAATTCTTCGTGGGGCTAGGAAATAGGAAGCAACTTAGCTGTAAGAAAGACATGCACTTGAAACCTGCATAGAAAAAGAAGATACTCAAGAAGGGGTATGCTTTTAAAAAATATTATATTTTTTGAAATTAGATTTAGATGGTTTTTGCTGGAAAACAGAAATGCTCTTAAATATTGATTTTTTTGTTTCCCAAGAAGCCTTACTGAATACTTATTAGAGGCAATGGCTTGTAGATAATTTTGAATTTTGCAAGTAGTGAATCATATCAAGCAAATTTCAGGGATATATTTTTCTTCCTAATATCTTTTTCTTTTTATTCCGGCCTCAATTTTAGTTAAAGGGTCAGTTTAGTGTGGAATAGAAGTAGGGTCAGCTTTATTTTGCTTTTGAATGTAAAGAAAATCAGCCTAATGTTTCCCCATTACACATGAGATTGCAGACTTTCATACTTTTTTTTTAACAACTGTATCTAGAAATGGCTATTAAATTTCATCAAATGCTTTTAATACAACCATTTAGATAATCACACGGTTTCTCTTAGAGTGAACATCTATTTTGTAATCCAAACCAGGACAGTTTTGGACGGTGAAAGAAGGTGCAATTAATCATTATGTCAGGACATCAGGTATAAACTTTAATTGTCCCTGGCAAACTGAGACTAATGGGTCACCATTATCTTTCTACTTTCACACATTAATGTGGTAAATTATATTAATAGGTTTTTATATTATAAAAATATCCTGGGAATAAGGCCGGGCATGATAGCTCACACCTGTAATCCTAGTACTCTGGGAGACTGAGGCAGGAGGATCACTTGAGCTCGGGAGTTTGAGGTTGCAGTGAGTTATGATGACACCACTACACTCTACCCAGGGCAACAAAGCAAGATGCTATCTAAAAAAGAAAAAGAAAAAAAAATCCTGGGAATAAACTGCATATAGTAACAGCCTATCTTTTATTACATTGCCTGGTTAGTTTATTAATCCCTATAGCAGATATGCAAGTGATAAAGAGAAAGGAATTAAGATTTAGCACTGCAGAAACTTATCAAATCACAAAGGTAGATAACAAGGGAAGAACAAAGGAGCTATAAAACAACCAGAAAACAAGTAACAAAATGGCAGTAGTATGTCTTTACCTATTAATAATAATCTTGAATATAAATGGATTAAGTTCTCCAATCAAAAGACATTGACTGGCTGAGAAGATTAAAAAAAAAAAAACACATGATCCAACTAGATGCTACCTACAAGAGACCCACTTAAGTTTTTAGGAAACGCATAGGTTGAAGGTGAAGGGATGGAAGAAGATATCCCAGGTGTATGGTAACTGAAAGAGATCAAGGAGTGGCCCTATTTATAACTAATAAAATAGTTATAGAGACAAGAAACAAAGAAAGTCATTATTTAATGATAGAGGGGCCAATTCAGAAAGAGGATATAGCAATTGTAAACATATGTATCCAACCCTGGAACACCTAAATATATAAATATTAATGGACATGAGTGACAATTAGAGAGCAATACAGTAATAGAAAGGAATTTCAATACCCCACTTTCAGCAATGGGACTTTCAGCAATGGGTAGATCAACCAGACAGAATATTTATAAGGAAATACTGGACTTGAATTGCATTTTTGACCAAATGGACCTAACAGACATATACAGAACTTTCCTTCCAATAGCAGAATATACATTTTTCTTCAATGTACATGGAACATTTTTCAGAATAGACCATATGTTTGGCCACAAAGCAAGTCAAAAAACTTAAGATTGAAATCATATCTAGTATTGTTGCAGGCCACAATGGTATGAAACTAGAAATCAAAAACAGGAGGAATCTTGGAAAATTCACAAATATGTGGAAATTAAACAACGTGATCCTGAACAACCAATGACCCAAAGAGGAAATCAAAAGGTAAATTAAAAATACCTTGAAACAAAAGATAATAGAAATACAACATACTGAAATCTAAGGGATGCAGCAAAAGTAGTTCTACAAGGAAAGTCTATAGCAATAAATGACTACATTGAAAAAGAAGACCCAAAATAAACAGTTTAACATTATACCTCAAAGAGCTAGACAAAGAATAAACCAAAGCTAAAATTTAGCAAAAGTAAAGAAATAATAAAAATCGAACAGAAATATATCAAGTAGAGAACAGAAAAAAAACATAGAAAGTACTAAGAAAACTAAAGAAAGAAAGAGACTAAGAGTTAGTCTAAGAAAAAAAGAAAACTCAAATAAAATAAAAAAATGAAAATGAAAAAATTGCAATAGATGCCTCATAAATAAAAAGGATCATAAGGGACTATCATGAACAAGTATATGCCGTATCAGAATTTTCACATGTAAGTTCATAAATGAAAAATGAGTACTGAGTTTTTCTCCTCTAAGCTGGCTTTGGCTTCAAAGTTACAGGAGCCATATAAATTGAATTGAGAACATTATTTTTCTGTCTCTAGCATTTATTATATGGATTATTGCTTTCTTGAGGGTTTGGACTGCTTGCAAAAACAAAAGGTCTCATTATTTTTTATGTGAGAGTTAAATTTTAATTTCTTCCTTAATGTTTTAATGAGTAAGTCTATTAAAGTTTTCTATTTATTAAAATTTGCTTTATTTTATAGAAAACTATCTAGTTAATAGTTTCAATTTTATATAGCAAAGTTGTTTATAGTGTTTTCTCATGTATTTGTTTAGTCTCTAATCTACTTTTCACTTCTAACATTAAATATTTTGCCTTTATCTTTTCTTATTTAATATTACCAGAAATTTTTCTGTGTTTCCAAAGAAAATATTTTGATGTACATGTCTTTTCTCCATTTTCTATATTGTTGATTTCTATTCTTTGTTTGGCTTCCTTGGGATTTATTTGGGGTTTTTTTTTTTTTTTTTACTAATTTATTCACTAAAATGCCAACATCATTAATTTTCTGTCTTTAGATGCAGATTTTATGGTGTAAATTTTTTCATAAGTGTTCTTACTTTAGCTACATTCCACAAATTTTGATATGAAGAACTATCAGTTTTTAGTAAATTCTAAATTATTTTCTATTTTCCATAATAACCATTTTTAATTGTTTTTGGTTTTAATACTTGTGATTGCTACTTTCTAATTTCCAAATTATGTATTTGTACCATTTTTTTAATTCACAAATTTTGGCATAGCCTAATGATTCTTTGATGTGTTAGATGATAACATGTATCAATCACCCTCACACCCCACCATTCATTTTTTATGAATCTTCAGATTTGTCAAATGTATTGGAGGAAAATCAGCCATGTATTTGGGGCCACTGGAGTCCCTGGCTTATAAATATGAATTTATACCTTCTTTCCCAGAATGAGCAAAAACTCCCACAGGAAAATCAGCTGCAGAATATCAGATTACATTTTTAGCAGTTCTCTTTTCCTTGGAATTTTGGCCCCTTTGGTTATCATTAATTTGGCCACCCTCTACTATTAATACTTTTAAATAGATATATATTTTTAATTTATAAATTAAATTGAATTTTCTAATTGTTCTCATGAGAGCAATAATCTTCTGTCTGCTAATCCAACCAACCTGGAAGGAAAAATCCTTGTTTCTGTTCTCCAAATTATTTTTGTTTTCTTCCAGGTCAGTTTTTCATTTTGGTTTATTTTTGGTCTCCCCTTTATATTATATTTTAATATTTTATCAAATATCTGGCAACTCTTCTTTGGTTTTTTTAAATCCACATTTAATGATAGCTAACAGCACTGTATAAATCACCAATTGGTAACCTTAATTTTTAAGATTAGCAGGTAGGTGCTGATATGCTGGGATCTCTACTTACCAATTGCAGAATGCAGAAGGCTTTACTTTGAGTCATCATCACTTATACTATCAATCTTATTTTGTAGATATGTGTTCAATTTTCTAATTAAAACGCTCCCTTTACCCACATCAACCAAAGCCTCGTGGGCAGCCATTCTGGATGGGAATTAGGAATGGGGTAGGATAATGAGCCGAGTGAAGAAAGTAGTAAATGTCTTCATTTACACGGAGCCCGTGTAATCTCTGCCACAATTACTTAACTATGCCCGTGTAGAGGACAAATCAGCTGTAAACAATATATAACTGAATGAGGCAGCTGGCCAGATTTGGCCTGTGGGTCATAAATTGCCAATTCATGGCTCTGAAGAAATAGTGATTCATATCTGGCCATCTCTGGCTGCTTTAGATTAGTCTGACTTGCCATTACTGTTTCTAGAAAATATAAGAACTGGAGATAAGAAAATTATAGACATGATTTCTACCAGTAATACATATCACCCTATACCTATTTATGAATTTATCAAAGTGTAGTCACAAGCTCTTAAGAAATCTATACTTTTAAAAATGTATCCTCACCAAAATAAATAAGGAATAAAATAGTTTCAGCATCCACTTTGAAAAAGATAACTGAAATGTCTGTATTCATCCATTGTAGAAATACAACATTTTGAAACAGAAACAAATCATTTCAATCAGACTTTTCTATTTCAAAGCAAATCATCTTCTAAAAATATCATCAAAGGGATTGCATTTCTTGGTCCCAAATAGGGTCAATTTAATTATTTTTCTTATTTTAGTGAAACAAGACTAAACTACAGCCTCACTGCTTTTTTTTTTCTTTCTTCTTTTCAGACACCAGGATCTTAAACATTTTGGTACCTTTTAAGAAAAAAAGTACATTTATCCTGAGAAGTTTCAACTTAATGTCAGAAATATGGAAACTTCTAAAGGACACAGCATGTTGCTCAGAACTTAATTACTTGGAGAGATGGGAGGGTGGTTCATGTATAGCCATTTTATTGTGAATAGTGCACAGAAAAATTGAAAAATTACTCTCCTGGTATTAGAAACAACTATTCAGCAAAGTCACTCATGACATTGAAAAATGAGTGATTCTGACATATGCCTTGTTTCACTTTTATCTTACTCATCAATCTAAATGAAAATATCAACCAACATTCATGTTGGAACTACATTCATTTGCAACTATTAGTTGGTTATGGATATAAGAGTTCAGTTAAAAAAATAAAATCAATGAAAGCATTCCGTGCAAATCAATTGGCTATACTGAATTTATAGTAAATAGCATCATACATTATTTTTTATAAACTGTGCTACACATTTTATATCCGTAAAATGCATTTTTAAAAACCTGCATATATACACACATTTTTTTCAGACAGCCATTTGTTAAACATTTACCAGCATACCACTGATTAATCTAAAGATATTAAAGATGTAGGAAGTCAATGTATAGTTGAACAGGGTTCCTAGAGGGCAGCATGATTTTTTTCACTATGGAAGGTCAGCAGTATAGGGATGAAGCTTGGTAAGAATCACTGAACATTATGGAGAAGAAAGCATGGAAGTATATGTGATCAAAAACAGAATTTTGGTTTCTGGAAGTGGATGATCACCACTGAATTGGGAGGCATAGATGGCTTTGACTAGTCCTGATCCTCCAAAGGCAATTCTGGCACAGAAAGCTTTGGTGTCAGAAGAAGGTGATGTCTTTAGGATATGTCCTTAGACCTTATGATACCTGTGCTTGGGAATTCCATACTGAACACTGATGAATGACTGATACAATCTTCACACAGTCAGGTAGAGGGACAGCCCTGGAGACCCTCAGTGCTTGCTAGAAGCACAAGAAGCCTCAGTACCTGGTGCACAGAAAATGTATTAGTCCATTACTGAGCACTGTGTAGGAATCCTAGATTTTATTAGCATCTCTACCAGCCTATTTCACATGGTTTCAAATTCTCTATATTCCAAGCCACTCTACTCCTTCTATCTCCTGGGGCAGCCATGTGTCTAAATGAGAAATACAGAGAGGATAACGTAAGACACTCAGATGAAAGGCACAGGATTAGTTCAAAGTATTTCAGCTAGAGAACGTATTCAGCACTTTTGCCTGAAAATAAATACAGGAAGCTTTTGAACTAGAACTTAGCTTTCTATAGTTAACAGTGGGGAGTTAGTATATTATTTCTTGGCCCAGTATTAAAATTTAGGCAAAGAAAAATCTAGCTGATGTACATGATATTCTTCTCATACATCAAAAAGTAATATAGTTTGGGTTTTTTTTTCAGAAATTAAAAACTGTGTGATAGATTAATTGAAGTTTTTAAACAAAGGCAAGGGACGCAGCAGCACGTGCAGCTGAATCGCCCAGAGATTATGGAATTTATTACACATCATCAGCCTCTACAACATGGGGAAAGCGTTATTGTCCCTGGCACTGTGAGTACAATTATTTTGATTTTTCTGTGAATTTAAGGTATGAGCTTATGCACAATGTATGACCTCTCCCAAGTCCACCGCTCATTGTACAAATGTCCCAGTCGCTGTTTGTTATTTCCAGCTGCTGTTGGAGAAAACTAACTAATTACATTGCCTAATTACCTTAATAAAATGAAAGATAAACCTTTCTCAAAGGAGGGGGAAAATTAGCAAAAACGCAAAAAGAAACACTGGTAGATATATATAAAAATGTAAACTCAGATGATAATCACAAAGACATCTAGAGGGACATTTAAAAAGATAATCAAGACCCAAGAGACAAAATCATCCACCTCACAGACAGCTGTCTAAATGTTAACAAAAGACAGTATGTCCCAGGAGAACAAGTAAACATTTGAAAATTTTTTCAAAGTTCTACAATATGAGGGCCTTGCAATCACCAACTTCACATAACTGCATCCCTAGAAAAAGCATCTTAAAAATTAACAGAGGTCTTAGATCACCAGATTCAAACCTTCCTTCCAAGAACCAAAGTATCTCTTTATAAACTTGAGATTCAACTATGTCAGTGCGTAGATGTGTATATTAGGGAAGGATTAAACTAAATGACAAAAGCTTTGACACGAGGCAAAGCCCTGATATTCTTGTATCAAGTTGTCTTTCTGTAGATGACAGAGTTAATAACATTTGCTTTCTCTTGTGACAAAGATCAGATTCTTTATTCGTCTGACAATGTCAGAATAAATCACTGTACTGAGATTGGGTAGGGGTGTTTTCCAGTGTCTTGAAGATAGCAGATCTGGCAATACGCAAAATGTTCTTTTGTTTGTTAATTTTCTTCCTTTCAAGTTTTAAACAAAGTCAAGACATTGATGGTTATATTAAAAAAATAAATAAATAAGCATCACAGTTCATGTATCTTCTGTTTCCCTGAAGGCCAGTTTTTCACAGGAGAAAAGTTGGGAACAGAAAGAAACGTGCATATCCCCATCTGCCTGCTGTGTTGTCAGACATCCTCTGTGTCCCAGCCAGCTGAACGCCTCCCTTCTAAGTTTCTCAAGAAGGAAGACAAATCAAACAAGGAAGTAGAAATTCAGTCTAATTAGAGTCATGGCTGGAACTCGAAGGAAAAGTACACTTGTGCACAGAATACAGCTTGGAACAAAGCTCTTATTAATATTTCATTTTCCAGACCCCTAAATTTGAACCCCTCTTCTCAGAGCCTGATGTACTCGCCTTCAATACAACATAGTAAGGGTATTACAAGTAGTTTCAGGAAGTGTTCACAAAAAGCAGTTTATCACGCAGCCTTTGGAGCCTTTATACCACACTGCTGTCTCAGAGCAAGTGCGCAGGCAGCAGCCTTTTCTGGTCTCAAGAGTAGCAGCCTGGCTCTCCAAGCATAATGCCTTGACATCCCCAAACATAACACCTTGATGTCCCCTCAGTAGCTTGTCATCATTAACAAGGCCTTGACTGTGCCTCTTTGGAAAGAATCTCTCTTACTATGGACTCTACCCAAGTGTCATATTCAACAGCCAGTTTATACACCTCTCTAGTGTGGCCATCTGTCAGTCCTCACCAGAAGAGGTAGAATGAATTTGAAGATGAAGCATTCCAATGGGAATTTTATCCCCCAATTATCAATGACTTCATTTCCTTAAAGGTCTTTGCAGAGAGAAAGTCCACATGGACAGAGCAAGGTTCACATACAAGTGTCTGACCTCTATTTCTTAACCTGTAATTATAGGTTTTCATTTTTTAAAGGTTTTATAAAGCAGGTACAGGCCTCTTGTTTCCTAGAGTGACCTGCCTGTGGAAAACTTACTGTAAGAAAATAACAATATTGTAAATACTGGCACCAAATGACCCCATAACACTGAAGATTACCTCCTTTCTGAGTAGAGCATCTAAGATTCTAACTGCCAGCTTTACACACTTTTAAATCCAAGAACATTTTTCTGTTGGGCTTGGATGGCCAGCACTTATTTATTTTATTTTCTTTCAAAAATACATACCCTCAAAGAGATGGCATTTAGCCCACTGAGCATGTGGGCTGAATACCCATAACAGTTAGCATATGGCACTCCATTAGGCTCTCATTTCAAAAATGCAGTATTGGAATTATGTTCTTTGGAGGGATATCTTAAGTTGCTATAAGAAGTAGAGAGTGGATAGTTCCCACATTTCCCTCCAAAGCAACAATTACTTCTCAGACGTGGCTGAAATAAGCAACTGATGGTCTGTCACCTGCACAGCAACCAGCGTTTCCTGGGAAATGAGGCAGTCACAGCGGTTACCAAGAGGAAAAAACTCTACCATTCTGGCATAATAGTGAAGTTCAAGGTACTAAACTGAGGGGCGTGCTTTAACATGACAGTAATAAGTATATCTTTGTGGGAAAAGTGTTCTGGTCCCTAAAAGGGATATAGTTTGAGCTGAGACAAAGTTCAGAAGACCCAGGTGCACCTCTGAAAGCATCAGGTACATTTTCCCACCTTCACTCCTGTGTCATCCCATCCGCCATTCTCATTGTCCACTTAGAGAATGCCAACAGACTCTTTGTCACCACAAGGAATTTCAGCACCAAATATTATGATTTTACTCATGATTCACCTTCTATTAGCAACGCTCCCAACTCAGTTGACTATAAAATGGGTTCAAGTCTTCCTTAATAACATAGACGACAAGAATACTTAAGAGTAGTAGTGGCTCTAACACAAATAAATAAATAAGTTTTATAGTATGATGGCTAATTTTATGTGTCATCTTGCCTAGTCTATGATACTCATTTTTTTGGTCGAATACTAGTCTAGATGTTGCTGTGAAGGGAGTTGTGGATGTGATTAACATTTATAATCAGTTAACTTTAAGTAGAGCAAATTACCCTCCATTATATGGGTGGGCCTAATTCAATTAGTTGAAGGCCTTAAAAGCAAAGACTGACATTTCCCAAAGAAACAATTCTACCTCATGCTTACAGCATAAAAATACTGCCTGAGTTTCCAGGCTGCTGATGCGCGTGCAAATTTCAGACTCATAAATGCAATATTAACTCTTCCTGAATCCCTAGCGTGTCAGTTCACTGAGCCCTACAGATTTCTCACCTGCTAGCTCCCACAATCTCATGGGCCAATTTCTTAAAATCTCTATCTAGATAGACAGATACATAGATAGCTATTTTATTGGTTCTGTTTCTTTGGAGAACCCTAATACACATGAGATTGTACCAATCCCTGTATTGTTACATAGACCTGCCATAAGAGGAATGGCTTTTGTTGGAGAATTATAAAGTACCTGACACAGTATTTGACATAGGTTTGCTCAGTGAAATTAAAACAACTCCTCACTTTATAAATAAGGAAAAATATTTAGAGAGTTCACGTAATTTTCTCAAGACTGAGTATCTGGAACGTGGATCTAAGTTTTCTAAAGCTTGTTCTTTCTCTAACATTACACCTCCTTTAAACTTTAAAACATCGATATATTCTCAATGAACCAACTTTCTTGCAAAAAAAGGTGATGGAAATATTAAGCTTATAGAGATGTGATCGAGAAAAAATTGGAGATTGTAAACCATTTTAACATGCAGTGCATGAAGAAAAGAATCAATACAAATAGCTGAATCATTCCATCCCATTGCAAACCAAGTTTATTGTAGGCATCTGTACTATACTAAGATAACATGTTTTCTTTTAATTAGAACTGTTTTAAACTTGAAGACCATCAGTGCTTTACATTCTTTTTGATTCTGTGCAGTTATAGTTTTAAAAGATTCATAACTTTTTAAAAGAAAACTGTTGCCTGGAAGTTAATATTCTGAAATGAAGGGTATCCTGTCCAGCAGTCCCCAACCTTTCTGGCACCAGGGACTGGTTTCATGGAAGACAATTTTTACACGGATTGGGGTGGGGAGTTGGGGGGACTCAGTGGCTCACCTGGGGTTAGGGATGGCAGTAGACTAAGGTAATATCATATAGTCAGACATTTATTTGTTCCCCACACAGTTTATTACAGAAAAGAAAGAAACTATACAAAGTGAAAGTAAAGGAGGATCCTGCACAAAGTAAAAATATGTTCAAAAGAGAGGAATGGGTCAGTCTCTACATGTGGAAAAAGACCCACACATTTATTTTCAAGGCAAAGTTTACAATATGTAATCATCACTCACTGTACATGGGGATTAATTCCAGGACCATCTGTGCATACCAAAATCTGTGCATACCCAAGTCCCCCAGTGGACCCTGCGGAACCTAGGTACACGAAAAGTCAGCCCTCCATATGTGTGAATTTTGCATCCCACGAATAATGTATTTTTTTTTAATCTGTGTTTGGTTGAAAAAAAGTCCACTTTTATGCAGACCCAAGCAGTTCAAACCTGTGTTGTTCAAGGGTCAACTGTAGAAGTTACTGTGTCATCTTAAGTGCCAGGAGTGCTCCAGAACAAGGCTTCCTACTTCTATTAGAATATGACCATTTCTAGCAAAGATGTTGAGTACAAGATTCTAAGAGAGGTTGAGTTTGAGGATAGTTATTTAATTTTTCCATAGTTTTATCCTCTATAAAATTAGGGTCAAATGGACCCTATCTCAAGGAACTATAGTGAAAATTAACTGAGATAATCTATTTAAATCATGGAACTCAATGACTGACATAGGAAATCAACAGATACCTATTACTATTACAATAATAGAAAATATTTATATTTAGCCGTTTACACATATTTATCAACTCAATCTTCATAATAACTTGCTGAGGTTGCTAAGTGATGAAAACCCCATTTGAGTGATGACAAAACTGAAGTACATAGAGGTTAAGCAAGTTCCCAAGGTCATCCAGTTAGAAAGTGGAGTGTGAAGTCCATCATTCTGGCAGGAGTTTACCCCCTTCTCACTCTGAGGTGTAAGTAATGTTTAACTTGCTCTATTTATTTCTAAACACCCAACACACCTGTGATCCTTGAGGAAACTCAATTTATCCTAACAATTTATGTTATTTCAGCTTCAGGCTAGGCAAACTACTTCTGTAAAGCAAATCACTGTGTCTTTTGTGACAATAATTTCCAAAGACAAATTCAGAATGTGTGGTGTCATAAACAAAAGTGTATTTGTAGTGATAGGAGAAAGATACCAGAAAGCATGCCTGTGGCAGAGAATCCAGGACATGGAGTCACTGAATCTGGAGGCAAGCAACTTGATTTTTCAAAGATAGAGCCCTGCATGTCGCCACCCCTCGCCAGCCCTGCTTCCTGTCATGAGCAGAAAAGGCAAATGACTTAACCACAGAAGTGTCAAAATATCATAGGGAGTTAGGATGACTCTAATTATATTTTCTTCTTTATTTAGAAGCCATGGAAATAAGGGTCACTGCTCATGTTCAAGGCGAGATCTTTTTGAGGAAACAATTAGCTTCATATTCTGCCTACTTTGAACCAAACAGATTTTTTCCCCATTTTGAAAGAGTGTTCTGTTCTCAACTATGACCTATGTGAACTGCAATCCTCAGTTTCCTTATCTGTAAAATGCATATAATATATATTTTTACTGTTTTATGAGATGATTTTAGGAATCAAATGAAGAAATATATATTTTTTGCAAACTAAGTGTTCCATAATTATAAGAAGATATAGTTAGAGTGGGTGCTTATGGGATGCATTATTAAACAAAAATTAGAGACTTTCCAGATCATAATACTCTAAACTACCCTCTCCCCACATTTTTACAGATGCAAGTACTAAGACTCAGAGAGGTTAAGATACAAAGTCAGTTAATGACAGAACTGGCAGTAGAATGTAGAATTTCATAAAAGCCTATGAGTTCTACTAATTCAAATATTTAAGATGGTTAATTCCCATTCCCTTTTGAGGTATTGAAAGAAAGAAAGCAAAAGAATAAAAGAGATTTTTAAAAAATAATCTATAATGGTGACTTGCCTCCCTTTAATAAAAAATAAAATAAAATAAAATAAAACTGACTATACAACCTTAATGTGACTGCCATTCCATGTCAAGGAAATTCTTTAACATATCAGAGAAATGGTGCTCAGGAAACCTAAGTGAAGCCATGGATGAATTTGAGCAAATAGAGCAATGTTGGACTGTCAGGCCCCATATCCAGCACTACTTTTTGATACCTTTCCATCCTATGGAAGGAACAGAGCCTGGTGGAACTATCAAAACAACAAGATACACAAGTTAAGGAAGCAACTCCCTATGCCTTTTGTCTTTGTCTTTGAATGCCAAAGACAAAAATTTTTCATGAAAAAGAAATGAAAATGAGCTGAAGCTAATGTATATGCCCATCACTTTGGGTAAAAAAAATGCCAATAGAAAGAATATGTGTGAAATTTGAGAAAGAAATGTCACCGGTTTTATTCTCCATCTCAGGAAACGTTTCAGAGATCACTACTATAGTTAAGATACTTCAACAAGTAGCACTAGATGATAAAGAAATTACAAACATTATGATGATTGTTCATCATGGCAGATGAAGGAGAAGTGCTGTCTAAGTAGGTAAAACTTCGTGCCACAATAAGTATGTGACATATGGAAACGTGAAGCACAAAGACAGTTTTCCTGGGAGCACTAAAGAAGCCACTGCAGTTGAGATCAAAATAATTTTTTTTCAAATACCTCCAAAACTAGACTCTGAAAATTTCCATAAAAACAAATGTACATAAAAAGCAATGAGTAAGTGTAAGGAAAAAGATGTAAAATGCAAAAGTTGATTGAACTTGCCTTGATCTCCTACCGGATCATACGGTATGGGCAGGAAGACAAGAAATGAGCTGGTAGCGGGTTCTGAAGTACCGACGGTGATTACTAAAATTGCTATCACGTCCCCCATACCATCCCCAATGTGTGTTTTCTCTTGTGATTTCCAAAGCTTAGATTATGAGCCATGCTCAGAAAACTTAAGTATCATTAAAATCATAACAATAACACACACAAGGCATCCACACAATGAAATGAAGCTCTGATGGGAGGGATGAGGTCATTGCAGGTGCTTTCTCAAACCTCATGCATTCCATAAATGGCAGAAATGGTGATGGGTACTCCTACCCACAACATCTTGACATTTCTTCTACTCTATAGTCAGTTAATCCAGTGTCCTTTATATGCTCATCTCTGTGTCAAGAAGTATGTGGGATAGAAAATATAATAGAGGATCCATGCCTCAGTAAATTTATAATTGCATGGGAGGATCATGACTTATTATCATGACAAAACTAAAAACAGTGCAAGAAACAATATAGTTAAAGTGTGAAAGTATGAAATAAAGACAGCAGTGAGGGTGTTCCAGAGAGATGCAATCAGCAAAGGCTGGAGAAGTCAAAGAAAAAAACTTAGATGCTTGGAAACTTGGATCTACATAAAGAAGGGAAAAAATAAAGAAATAAATGAAGATACAATATTTTATTCTTTATCTTTACTTGACCTAAAAGACAACTGTTTGTTTAAAGTAATAATATCAGTGTATTAGGTGATCATAGCATATGGATAAGGGAAATGAAGGACAATAATTTTATAAGAGAGGCGAAGGAAAAATTGGGAATACTGTAACTTTTCTGAACTAATGTGAAGCAGTATAGTGTTATTTGAAAGTAGACATAGATTAAAAATGTGTATGGTAAATTCTAGGGTAATCACCACTTTTTAAAAAAATATAATTGATATGTTAAGAGAAGAGACAAAATTTGATTATATAGAATGCTCAGTTGAAACCAGAAAAGATAGAAAAAGATGAGGAAAAAAACAGTAGGGTAAGTACAGAAACAATTGCTGATCAGGACAGGCATTATTTTCAGATGAGTTGGCAGAGTTTCGATGTTTTGTCTGGGTGAGCCCTCAGTGCCAGTGTTTGGAGGACTTTGCTCAGGAGTGACAATTCCCACACTAAACACCTTGTTTCTCTCTTGATCATTTGTTTAGTTTCTTTAGAGAGATGAGCCCTTTTTTTCCCATGGGGTAAGCCTGTATGTGACAGTCATCCCCAGCAATGAGTTTAGGGAGGATAGAGGCAGCTTGACTTCTACACATGGACCTTTAACTAAGGTTTTCCATTCCATTTCTTGCCAGCCTCTCCTCCAACCAGCCTCTCCTCCAGCCTCTCCTCTCCTCTAGATTTCATAGATGTAGTGTTTCTGGTCCTCAAAATAAATTAATATCACAGAGAACCGGGCTTGAGAATTGGTTAAAACTAGGGGTTATATACAAGTTAGATTTTACTGTGACAGGCTCAAAGGATCTTTTCACAAAGGATACCAGAGGTCATGACTGAGGCTTCTCTTGTCACTTCTAGTTTCCTGAAAGAGGATGGCTGTGATAGTGATTTTTCAGAAGTTCCAGCATAATGAACTTATATGGCTGCAAAATATGTTCAGCAAATCACATTGCCTGATCTCATAGCTGAGTTCCAGGTATAAATCCTTCCTTTTTCTCCAGAAACATCCCACTGTGTGGCCCTGTCACTCCCATATAATGACAACCAGACAGTAGACACAGACAGCCACTGACCTCCAGCCTTACAAACCTAGGGAGGAACCCAGCAGAGGCTCAAGCCAGGGCTGCCTCCCAATCCCTGCAGATGCTATGGGGCTACAGTCCTCCCCATGTGTATTCTAGGCACCAGCTTCCTCCACTCCTTTCTCATTCATCCCTCCTCCTGCCTCCGGTTTTATGGAGTTGGTTGAATCTCATCTGCTGGGGGCTAAATCCTCACCTCCCCTTCTCTTCAATATGTAGAACTAGCCTTTCTGTTGTTCATTTCCTTTAAATAATTCTTGAGAGAGAACTGGACTTTGGCTGTCTAAATTCCTTAGAACTTATGCTCCGCGCTGTCAGGTTTGGTTTTATGACAGAGTTGTCCTGGACTTTCGCTTCCTTGTTTAGAAGAATCACAAGGTAGGCCCGTATGATGGAGTGAACCCAGACACAAGTAACTCATATAAGTAGTTTTATTGTAGGAAACAAAACAGGAAGTTTTACAAAGTAAAAGTACATCCTAGAGGAAGGATGCATGACCATAATGAGGTGTTTTTTTGTTTTTTTTTTTTTTAATGTTGGTTCCCTAATTTTATGTGAAGTTAGGGGTGGAATATTTATAATATTTTGAAAAGGGGTGGAAAGTTTCTAGAATTGGTACCCTCCCATTTTCTGTCTTTGTATGGCTGGCTCTGGAACTGTCATGGCATTAGGGCACATGATTTTTACCATGTTAATGTATGTTAATAGGGGAAAGCTTACCTTTGGCCATAAGCTCTTAACTTCTGTGTATGTTCCTGGTCAGAAAAATTTCCTAATCTCAAGTTTCTGCTGTTGTGGTTTTTCTCTGTTCTTATTGGTCCTGACCCTCGGACCTTGGCCACATCCCCTTACCGCCTGTCCTGTTGACTGTGTGTCTGAGCATCCGCTTGTCCTTAATCTTACCTATCCATATGGGTGGAAATACTGTCTGTTTTACTGACATATCCCCAGATCCTATAACAGAGGTTGGCCACATAAAGTGCTCTCCATGTATGTGTGTTAAAAAACTCATCTGAGGGCATCCAAACAAGCCAACGAAAGCACCAATCTTTCCCACCTTCATACACATTATGTTGATAAACTTTTTGTGACTACTTTCTTATTTTTCCTCCCCCTCCCCACATTGTCCCCCCACCTTACTGCTCACCCCGCCCTCCACTCCCCTACTCTATTCCTGTAACCGGGAAGACAGATCTCCTACCTTAAACAACAAAACTAGTCTCTATTTTTAAATCCACCCATATCAGTAACTATTCAGATGCTTTACATGTATTTTTTTTATTCCTTACAAAAAACCTGTAAGGTTTTTAGTGTTATCTTAGGTTTAAATTTGAAGATACATGATGAGAGAGGTGAAATGAATCACTTTCCCAAAGGCCACAGCTGGAAAGAGGTAAAGCCTCAATTCAAAGCCAGATGTTTCTACGCTTAGTGCTAGTTATTTGAAATAAGAGATCGGTGTATATATACATACGTAATAAATGTTTATATGCAAATATATGCACATAACATATATATTAAATATTTAATTTTAAAGAGACATTGCAGGAAAAAGGAATCAGAGGGTGGGGGAGTGGGACTTCTACAAGATGTACAACAAAGACAGGGTTTGGGTACAGGTGTTAACAACAGTAGCAGCTGCCAGGCTTTGAAGCAGAGCTGGCTGCTTGGGTGCCAATTGATGCAACTCACTGCAGCTACAGCAACATCTCTGCAATGACTAAGCCAGGCTTGAAGTACCAAGAAAGGAAAATGAAGAATGCAAATTTATCTGAATTGTTGTTGATTCATAAGTATGAAAGATGAAAGAGAATAAAAGTTTAAAAATCTGTCAAATAAGAAAATTCAGTATTTGCTTGAAAAAAAAAGGGACCTATTTCCTCTTACTACAAAGCAGCAAGCTGTTCACTCCAGGAATTCAGTTAATAACCATTTCCATCAAGATTGTAAAGAAATGGAGCTTTGTTTAAAATATGCAAACAAAAGCATATCTCTGAGACAATTAATGATGTTCGCAAGAGGAAAAGAACCAAAGATACAGGCCTGTAATAGTTTTATCATAGTTCTATTACCTAAATGCCAGTTGTCAGACAAACCCTGAAGACCTCACAATATAAAATAATGCACACACTTCATGTTGTAAGCTAAGACTAAATTTTATTGTAG
Source organism: Avahi laniger (assembly GCA_963575035.1). Lineage (NCBI taxonomy): Eukaryota > Metazoa > Chordata > Mammalia > Primates > Indriidae > Avahi > Avahi laniger. The sequence continues at coordinate 5,752 of CAUYSK010029562.1, read as the reverse complement.
GCACACATTTCTCATTTGGTCTCAAAATGAAGTAAGAGTTTTGCAAACTGTAAGCTGGACTATACTGTTACTATTTTTAAAATAATTTCTTTGTTAAAGAGGGAACAAATTATCCTTTTAGAATGAAAATTGTATCTTCATGACAACTCCTTCTTTCCCGAAGCATTGGAGATGTTAGGACATTCACTGACCAATTCAGATACTTGGTTGGAAATATATTTCAATATTTGGAGGAAAAAGTTTTTTAAAAAATTTCTCTCATAAACGAAATTTAAAAACTATGTCAATCACCAGGAATTATTAAATGCATCCACATAATTATCTTATCATCTTTACATAACAAACCAGGGAGCTAACTATTACCTTCTCAGTTTTATTGGCAAGGAAACAACTACAGAAAGGTAAAATTGTTCAGGATTTCATAGTAAGTGGCAAAGATTTGATCCTGATATTTCCTTCAATTATATTTTTACACTCAGAAATATAATTATTATCTCCAAGAGTAATGAAAAAGATGAATTAAGTAAACAAGTGATCAACCATTTTTTAAAACTATGTCCTAACTATGCCTGGGAGGGAAAAGTGAACTGAATCATTAAGGGTTTCACTTTCTCTTTCTTCATTTTCATACAAGAAACCAAGCCCAAGACATAAGTAAATGGCAAACTATGCAACTGACTCAGAATTAGACAGAAAACTATATTGCAATATGGTTTCTGTAATTAAGTTTCTCTCTGCCAATTAACATATCATATGCCCAGATATTTTCTTATCAAAACCCAGTGAGCTGAAGTGGGAGAGGAAGGTAAAAATGCATTGAAATTCAGGTTTGAAAATCATATTGAGTAGAGAGCTTTAATGAATTATTTTTTCTTATGCAGTTTGCACAATATCTCAGAAATTTTTCACTACACTAGAAACATTAAAATATTTGAAGTTTCTTGAAGTAAAGTGCCTTTGTTAGTTTGGTGCTTATGCATGAATAAAACCACACATTTCCCTTGAAGTTCTCTTGTGTACTGTACAAAACTGAAAGAGTAATACTCATGACTTCTATTCTCTTTGCCAGTATTAATTTATTATCTTATAAAAATGAATCAAGCAAACCATGGAGACTCATCTAACTTCTGATTGAATTTTCAAGAGTGCTACATATTAAATGGAGGATTACTAGACAGCAGAGTAACTCGACTATTTTGGCTTAACTAAAATGTTCGATTTTTTCTTGCTGATTAGGTTGGGACAAAAAGTACTAAATGAAATAAGTAGCTTCATATCATACAGTGGGATTTCTTTCAGGGTAATTTCTATGAGTGAAATTAAATTGTAAAACACGTTTTTCCCCTAGGAAGTACCTTGGGTGCAGTATTATTACTTTTGTTTTGCTTGGACAAATGTTCATGTCTCTCCTTGTAGATGAATGTGGTTGAGGAGGACTGAAGGGAAGCTTAGCTAAGCAGAACTGGGCATTCTAGGTGAGGTTCTAGGTGTTACAGGAACATTTGCTATTGGGTATTATATGGATTCTGACCTCAGAAAGGAGCAGAACCAACATAAATAGTTCTTCTAGTAACAAGGTCTCCACCTCATTCTTCGTTGAGTGAACATAAGACTTCATATTCCATTGCTTAGTAATTAGGCCAATTAAACAAGACATTGGAAATTTTCAACACAAACCTCATAAGTACTTGGACAAATTTTCAGATTCAAAATCAGCTGTTGATTTACTTAAGCTAATCAGCACATACTCTGACTTAGTTGATTGGTTAGCTTGAATTGGGGCAATTACCTATCCTTGAACCAGAGACAGGCCTAGAACTTCTCCTTGGCTATTGCAGGGAAAGTAGACCTATCACCATTTAGACATGAACATGTTATCCGAATCCACTGTAGATATCGCTGCTACTACATATAGGGCTTATTCCATAACAAAGTCAACACTAGGAAGATAACAGAGTTAAGAGATTAATACAGCCAGGTTCTGGTGAAATGATTCTCAGCGGTCCCTACTCCTGAGTTTTTCAAATATTTAAGACAATAAAGAACACTTTGCATAAGCCATTTGGGGTTGGATTTTCTGTTACTTGCCATTAAAATATTCCTTATACATACAAAACCTTAAGGAGGAAAGAATGTAAGTAGATATAGGATGGTGGATAGGAAATTGTTAACTGGAGTTTTGAATCCTCTGATAAATTAGGAGGCTAGATCATCTACTGACAGTAAGATAAAAGTAGCAGGAAAATTGTTGGAGTTTGCAGTAGCCACCATGAGAGGTATGACTGGGAAGTTATCGCAAGCCCAGCTGACATGCAGAACCATGAATTCATAGTGACATAAATCCGTGTAGTTGAATTTTCTTCAGTAACATTCATATTATGGAATATTGGAACTAATTATTCACATAGCTAGATTGTTTCAGGGCTACAGTTTTGCAGGGGATAAGAAGGAAGAAAACACAAAAGAATAACTGAACTGAAAGACTAGAAAAATCTAGGTTAGATAAAATAAAAGAAAATTGGAAAAGAACTGATATGTTGGCAGCTAGATGACTTGGGATTTAAAGTTACGCATATTGAGAGTAATAGTAAGATAACTAGGATAATAGTGTGCCAGTAGAAAACATAATGGAACTCTCACATTGGATAATTATAGAAATATTTAATAAATTATTTGCAAATGTGTTTACAAGAGCAGGGTGTATAGGAACCACAGGAATAACACTGTTCACAGGGGATACTAACAACAGGGTACTTTTAGCATACCAAAACATGAAGGGGTAGATGAGGAAATACTTACCAGGACCAAGAGAGGATACCTATATTGAAAGGGCTTCCTAAGCGTCCAGAGCAACCTCAAGTATAGGGTGCAGGGGACATAAGTGCCCTGATTTTATTCTTCATTCTCTTTCTCATCTCCTGTAGATTCCTGGAAAGCACAGAGTAAAGGAGCTCATTGGTAGGTCCATCTAAGTCAGACTCATGGGGAACAGAGAAGGCTGGAGAAGACTAGATGGTGGACCCAAAGGGACAAGCAGAAGATCTTTGGCAAACAAAGGTTTAGGATTTAAAGACAGGCAGTTCTTAAGCATTGAAAGTTTGGGGTAGATGACTGAAGTAGAACAAAGAGAGACTACATGGTCATTGCAATTGATGAGGCCTGGGTATTTTTAGGCTCAAAGATTGTGTGGATTGTCTATGTGAGCACTCAAGTCATTAAGAATGAGGAGGTACCCAGGTAGAGAAGCAGCATAGAACAAGTCCCAAAACCCTCCTTGAATGTAGATAAATACCAGGATGTAGAAGTTGACAGCAATTGGGACAGAAAAAAAGGATGGTCCAAAGGAGCTATTTTACATGATGGATTAAGAGGACCAATGAGGTTCATGAGAAAGATAAACCTCCTCGTTTTCCCTGCCCCACCTGTCTATTGTAGAAGAATGGGAGAACAAGCAGCTTTCCTTGAGAGGTCTGTTCTAGGAAGCAGGCAGCTCCTAGGGTTGGTAGAAAGGAGAGAGTGTTCAGAGCTATAGTTTTGTGTCATTTTACCATCAAATAAAATACCTACAATCCTTTTCATTGCAGCACAAGGGTGTGACCAGGTTGAAGAATACTATGCTTCTCAAAGCTACTGTTTAGCAGGAAAATTAACTTACCAAGATGTATCTTAAGGAGAGAAAAAAAAAAGGAACATGGCATTCTAAGAAATTATGATGGGACAGACTAAAATCTAAACAAATATTTACAATGACTGAGAAATAAGAATGATTTTTTAAAGAAAAAATTCTAGATAAAGGAACATACAACACACAGCAACCATTTCCCATTGCTAAGCCAGAGGAAAGGAGAAGAGGATTAATCAGTATTGATTTTCTGAGCAACTGCTCTGCATAAGCCCCTGCTTTCAAAAATATTAACAATGGTGAGTAGCAAAAGCCAATACACACATGGAAAGAACATGACAAGGCAGCAGTGTTAAGGACAAATACACAGTATGGAGATCTCATTTCCATCATTTATCACATCATTCCATAAGTATATGTTCTGTCTGTCTTCTTGACAATACTCATGATCATGATAGTGCTTATTCCTTTATCCTCAGGAAAAAACACATATCATATGCCTAGTATATACTTAATGATCAGTAATTAGATAATTTAATATCAGAAAAGGAAAGATCACTGTGAACTGAAAGCAGCTTCTGCATAGAATCCAAGAGCTTCTGTAATCTGGCTTCATTTTAACTAGCATTATTGTGGCCCACTGGCTCTAAAATAAAGCCAAATTACCATATTACAAGTAATTTTTTTTGTTTTTAGCCAGAAAAATGTAGTAAATATTTGAGGTTCTGTCTCCTATCTATTTATCTAGCCATATCTCTCTGCATGTGTTCCTTCTTTGCTGAACCACTTGAAATTTCCCATGCAGCCCCCATTACATTATTCCATCGTGCTTTCTCTAAATCCTTTGTCTAGAATATTTTCCTCCTTCCTCATCAATCTGTAAGCAAACCAACTTCAAGGCTCAAGCATCATTTCTCTATGTAGCCTTTGCAAACATCCTTCTAAATCAACTCACAATAGAATGGACCACTTACTCTTTGAGACCTCCATTGGCTTTGCTATTTTACTCATTTATATGTCTATATCCTAACCTGTGGACTCTAAGCAGCTTTATAGAATAGTCTTATTTATCTTTGTATCTCCAGTGATTAGTGAAGTAGACATACATGCTTAATAGCTCCATATGTGCTGGTAAATGAATAAATTAACAAATGAATGAAATACCATGCCTCAAACATGGAACACAATGAAAATAAACATTCCCTCCTTGTGATAAGCAGAGTAATGCTTCCTCCCCCCAAAAAATATCCATGTTCCATTCCCGGAACCTGTTAATATGTAGGTTTCAATGCAAATAAGGTTGCCTATTAAATTAAGGATGCTAATCAGTTGACATTAAGGTCATGAGTTTATCCTAAATTATATGGGTAAATCAATGTAATCACAAGAGTCATTAACATTGGATGCAAGAGACAGAAGAGTGAAGTCAGAGAAAGATGTGCTGAAAGGGTCATAGAGGTACTATGTTGCTGGCTTTGAAGATGGAAGAAGGAGCCAGTGGCCAAGGAATATGAGCAGCCTTTAAAAGCTGGACACTGAGGAAGGGAATAGCAGAGTACAGAAAAAGATGGAAAATTTTACCATGCTCATGGGTCGGCAGAATCAACATTGCTAAAATGTTTATACTACCCAAGGTGATCTAAAGATTCAATGCAATCCCTATTAAAATACCAACATAATTTTTCACAGATATAGAAAAAGTAATTCTACACTTTGTATGGAACCAGAGAGGACACTGTATAGCAAAAATAACCTTAAGCAAAAAGAACAAATTGGGAGCCATCAATTTACCAGACTTCAAGCTATACTACAAGGCTTTAGTAACTAAACCATCATTGTTCTGGCACAAGAACAGAGACATAGACCAATGGAATAGAACTGAGAACCCAGATATAAAACCATCCTCCTATAGCCATCTAAGCTTTGACAAAGCAGACAAAAACATATAGTGGGGAAAAGAATCTTTATTCAATAAATGGTGCTAGAAAAATTGGATAGCCACATGTAGAAGGTTGAAATAGGACCCACATTTCTCACAAAAATCAACTCACGCTGGGTAACAGATTTAAACCTAAGGCATGAAACTAAGAATTCTAGAAGAAAATGTTGGAAAAACTCTTATGGACATTG
>CAUYSK010029558.1:0-10506 GCA_963575035.1 Avahi laniger | reverse complement strand
AGGGAAAGGGAAGGATGATAGAAAAACAGATTTTTAAAAGCCTCTGGGCTGGGCGCGGTGATTCACGCCTATAATCCTAGCACTCTGGGAGGCCAAGGCGGGCGGATTGTTTGAGCTCAGGAGTTCGAAACCAGCCTGAGCAAGAGCGAGACCCCATCTCTACCAAAAACAGAAAGAAATTAATAGGACAGCTAAAAATATATAGAAAAAAATTAGCCGGACATGGTGGCACGTGCCTGCAGTTCCAGCTGCTTGGGAGGCTGAGGCAGGAGGATTGCTTGAGCCCAGGAGTTTGAGGTTGCTGTGAGCTAGGCTGACGCCACGGCACTCTAGCCCGGGCAACACAGTGAGACTGTCTCAAAAAAAAAAAAAAAAAAGCCATCTGCTTTTCACCTACTTCGCAGTCATACAATTATTCTAACAAAACAGACTGAACTCTTTAAAAGGGCTAAAGGGCAGGAAATAATAGAGATTAGGGATGTAATTGAAGGCATTTCATAATTTTATCTTATGTTAAAGTATCCAAAATGTACTTAGAAATCAGTTTGTCTTCCTTTAATGGTAATATCATTGTGTTTGAAAAAGTGGTAAAATCACTTTTCTTTCTGCCTCTTGAACAAAAATATAATCAAAAACATTATAAATTGGGTTGGAAAAGTCACTGAACAGTTAGAAAGGTGTTTAAACTGGACTTCTCAATAGTAATTAGAGCAATGAGAAGTGCTATTCAAACCGTGGCCCACAGGTAGGTGCTGCTCTGTGAATTGTTTGCTACAGGTCTGTGACAAGGAAAGTCAGAAATTAAGAGTAAACATATAGAAAGTTTTATAACACTTTGACGTTGCTGTGGCACCCACGCGTGTGATCACTGGCATTGTCTTCTTCAACAGGGTATGGACCAGTTCAGGTGTGGTCAGCTGGAGAGCTACATAGCACAAAGGTTGGATCCAGTCTATATGGGAGGACCATGTATTGGTCTGCCATAGATTGGAAATTTCAAAACCAATCTTTTACCTTAGGTAGTTTGAGAAACATTGTTCTAGATCAAGAGTTACATGTTGAAAATTATCAGGGACCAGAGACACTTTTCTTATCTGAAATGAAAATATTGGCTGTTATTTTAAAAGAGTGATCTCAGCAAAAAAGAACACTAAATAGACATGTAGAAGATTTACTTTGCAAGGAGCGGTATTTGATATTTTTGCGCTCTCTGTTTAATTTCTGATGTTTTAATATGACTTTTCCACCTCATGGTTCAACCTCTCTGCCTACTTTCTCTGGAGGAGCTATGTGGTTCTCTTCAGTGACTTTGTGGCCTATTTGTATAACTGGGTAAACAATTTTATATTAGAGATTTCATGGTGAGACAGTGATTCTTAACTGGGAGTCAGCCGGCACAGTGGCACATGCCTGTTGTCCCAGCTACTTGGGAGGCTGAGGCAGGAGAATTGCTTGAGCCCAGGTGTTCAAGGCCATCCTGGGCAACATAGCAAGATCCTGCCTCAAATAAAAAATTTTTTTAAAAAAGCCTAAAAGCGTATCAGTTGGGGATGATTTTGCCCCCTGTAGGTTGCTACTGACATCTAGTGGGTAGAGGCCAGGGAAGCTGCTAACCATTCTACAATGTCTAGGACAGCCCTCACAACAAAGAATTATCTAGCTCAAATGTCAACAGTACCAAGGTTGAAAACCCTGCTGTAAGATAAAGTAGGATTTGAAAAATTACCTTTAATAAATGAGCTTAATTTTGTGTTCTACTTTAGGCTACCTTTATCTTCATAATATTTAATAGGCCCTTACACTCCCACAAGTCTTGGAAAATAGTAGATTAGTAAAATGAGGAGTTGAGGCCAGATGGTTCACAGCTTGCCCAAAATCCAGTTTAGGTTTGTGATGCGAAAACTTAGAAAATTCTGACTCATCCATACATCCAGAACCATTCCTAGGCTCTGATCATTTTGTTAAATTTTATTTTATCCGCTTCCCCCCATTTTGTTAAATTTTAAAGCAGTAAAATCGTTGGGAGGCAAGTGGAATGCGAAGCTGAATATTTAAGTGATTCTCTTTCTTCCGTAATGGCTCTGATTGTCGCGTTCCCGGCTGACTGTTTGGGTGTGTGTACTGGCACTGGGAGTCGCCGGCCTGGTGAACTCTATCTCTTCGAAAGGAGACACTTCCTTTGTCTGGACCATCAGATCATAAACTGGTCCTCTTTTAAATTTATGCTCACATCTGGTGGTCAGTATTTATAATCATGGTGTCTTCGAGGTTTAATTTGTAGAGTTGGTGATATTTTTATACTAAGTAAATTCACAGTTGAGCTCAACACAGGCCATTAGTGACTTAGTTTATATTCTGGCCTCTTTCGGGCACATTCAGTCCAAGTTCATGAAGGGATATTTTTGTCTACCCCATATCCACTGGAATGTCTCATCTTCGATATACTGCATGGATGGAAACAGGACTCTTACTTGTGTAATAATGGAATTCCGAAATGGCATTCTTGGGAAGTGGTTTCTCTCGGGGGTTGGGACCCCTTTCTTGAGGGTTGGGGAAGGAATGTAAATAGGGCTTATAACTATAATAATTAAGAAATGACAGAGAGCATTATGATTTCTGATCATTTGGCAGAAACATGACATTCTGATGTAAATATTTTGGTGGTCACTGGACTTTGAATAGTCCTTAAGAAAGCTACAGATCTAGTATCTGCAAAATGGTGTGGAATTGAGTAGTCTGGTGGTTCAGAATACTGTGATGGGTTTTTTGTTATTGTTAACTGATGTTGTGACAAACCCCACAGAGAGAAAGGCCACAGGGAGGGCTGCACGTGCTGGATCTGAGAGCCTTGGGGCAGAGTGGAGTGGCCTTTGGTCAGCCGAACTCACACTGTTTCATTTGGACCTCTGGGGTTTTCTCGTGTGTCCCTTGTGCATTGAGAATAGAATTTATCTCTGTGAAGTCTAGTGTAACAGGGTAGGGAGGGACCGAGGGTTGGGGCGGGTGAGAAGTTCCTACTCCGCTCTTTTTTGAGCATCACCACTGTGCTTCCTGTTGTTGGAATCTTGCAGCTGCTCTGTGCTTTCATGTGATCACACTGTCTTCTAACCCCAAAAGGGGGCACTTTATTCAGTTGCATTTTTGGGCAATGTTTTCATTGATTTTTGTTGCTTTTATAGTTTTGTCTTTCCACTCGATGTTACCGTATTCCTCAAAACTTCCATTGTAGTTCTAGAAATTTGAAATTTTTTTCTCCAAATGATGCATCTGTAGAGATAAATGAAAAGTTTTTTTGGGGCAGGAGTAGGTTGGTTGGTTTCTAACACGTTTTAAAAGGTGACAGTGGCTTACACCATTACGTGATCAGAAGATATGGAACCTTCATAACTGAAGGGAGGACATTTAGCATCTGTTTTGACCTTCCAAGGAAGTCATTCTGCTACTGCCAATTCTTCATTGACAGCTGTGGTTTTGGGGGCAATTTTTATATCCATCATTTGACATTTGGACTTTTTTCAGTTAATTTATTAAAAATCAGTGGAGGTTAGGGAGGGGGTTGTGTGCTTTGATGAAGAAGGTTTAGTAGTAACAAGCTTGGGGATTTTGTTGGAAGGCATCAATCTGATAAACATGTTGGTGACACATAATGTATATGAAATATCTGTCATCCAGACAGTGAAGAGTGTGATCGGGGATTTTTTTTTTTTTTTTTAGAAGCAGAAAAACATGCCATGCCAAACAGTTTTACATCTTATACAGTCCACAGCCCCTGTGGAGCATCTACTACTACCAGAAAAGTAAGCAAATAGTACTGCAGTGCCTCCAGGGGGCTACTTAGGCTCAACTGAAGGTTTAGAAACATTCAGACGTCTAAACTGCCACACTTGGCATCAGAAGGGATACAGGTGGGAAGCACAGCTTGCCAGCAGGCCGAGCCGGTTGCTCTTCTGTGGAAGTCCCTGCAGCTGTCTGTGTGGCACAGCTCAGGTGCAAGGAGTCAGAGCCACATCAGGCAAATATGGGACCTGTCCTGGCTTAAAAACTTCTTGTCCCAAGGGACAAATATCTCTTACAGCAACTCCACAGACATAGCTTCTGGGGTCCCTATAAAAGATATACCTGTTCCAAGAGTCACTTAGGAAAGCCCAAAACTGTGGCTTCCTATCAGGTATTTATATTAATAGTTCTCCCAGTCCAGATGAATTTACCAATTAGGGGTCATTTCTACCATATGTGTTGTTGCCTAGCAACATAGTTGACGTATCACTCCTTATTAGGTTGCCAAGGGAACAGAGCTAGAAAGTTAACGAAAGGTCAAATTCTCATTCTGAAGGGGAATGGCCTTCGTTTATCCTTTACTAAACACTATACTAAGCAGTTGCACAATAGATACTCCACCTAATTCTCATAAAATATAGCCAGAAAAATTTCCTCTTAAAATATAGCCAACACCAACTCAGTTTTCCCCTCCTGAATAGTGTTTTTTGTGCTTAGCTGCTTGTGACTAATACACTGTTTGCACATTTTGCTGAGGTATGTGTAAGAGTTGGATTAACAGAACGGTCCCATCAAAATATCATGTATCCTTTGGTGCTACTCATAGCATGTGGATATAGTATGTCATACTGTAGGGACATTATTGAATGGAAATTTCTGAGGATTCCGTCAACCATGCTTGGATGGGAAGCCATGTCCACCCAGCAACCACCAAACACAAGGTCTTGGTGACGGTGCCCCTCATGGCTGTGCCCTGTGGTGCTGCTCCTGCCTGCTTCTGGGGCTCCTGGCAGATCAGTGAGGATAGCTGGTTGTTTATTCAGCAGTTAATCCAACAATTATATATGGAGTCCCTATTATGTGTCAGGCACTAAGGTACTTCAGTGAACCAGCACGATCCCTGCCCTCGAGGAACTTGCAGTGTGTAATCTAGGAGACCAGCAATTAAGCAGTTATAACACAGTGTGTCTGGTGTGACCACTGGGGCTGGTATTTGGGTGGAGAACCTGGCCCAGTCTTAGCACCTCAGGCAAGGCTTTCTTGTCTAAGCTACTCTTCCCATCCAGTAAACTCCTAGCTCCAAGATACTATTTATAAGCAATTTAAACAGTTTCTGCAATTTCCTGCCTTTCCCAAACACCATGTCTTCAGACACAAACAGTGTTTAAATTATCTGTTTTATTCACGTATGTAAAAATACTATAAATGTTTCAGAATATCCTAATCTTTAGAAAATATGCATCAGAGGATACAGTTTTCTTATTTTAAAAAAACCCAACACTATAATATATATCTATGTATACAATTATTATTTTTTAATTAAAAATAAAATGACAACAAAAAATAATTTCCCAGAATGTTGACCCAGTGTAGGGTGTCAGATGGGGAAGACCCCCATTGCATCTAGACTGGGTCTTGGCTGGCCATGTGAACTAGTTAATACCCCAGAAATCAGGGAAAGTGTAGGACAGGACCATTAAATCAAAGGATTTGAGAGCTAGAAGGGACCTTAGAGAAAGTCTAGTCCAACTCTATTTTACAGAGATGAAAAGCCTAGTTCCTAGTTCCCACACAGCTGGTTAGGATCAGAAACTGGGTCCTGACAGGACAATGTTGATAACAAACATGTTTGGGCAGGCAGAAAAGACCATTCATAGATAGCATTTGTTTCCTTGGGTACTCATCAGACCAAAGCCACAGAAAAGGAAAATGCTGTTTTGGTCTCAGATGATAAAGTGTTCCTGCGTGGTTATGCCTGCATTCTTATAATGCTTAGACAGGGAGGGGGAAATCGCATGTTGAGCATAGGGGAGTTAATTTAATTTCTTGGTCCTATAATACCCATACATATATGAAATAAGATAAACCACCATCAAATACACACATGCAAAGCAAATCAAAATTTTCATTGTCCACTTATTTAATATGTATCACATATTTGATTTTAATGTATCCATTTTATTAAAACTTTCAAAAGTAAAAAATATACATTATCTTGAAATTACTTTTTCCAACCTTTCTGACTTTTGAAATATAAATTGGGTATGATTCAGGGAATGTAACAAGGACAATCTTATTTGAGACAGAAAACAACCACATGTTTTTAATTCAGCAGCACATATAATATTATGGTATTGAGTAAAAATGTATTTAGGTATTTCTTGACTCAGTGGATCTTAATCTTCTGGGAAAGCTAGTTTTATTTAAAGGTCTGCAATGACATTAATATCTAACTGCTATTAATAAAACAGATTAGCCACTTTATAATCTAAAAATACCTAGAAGCAATGTTCCTGGTTTTTAATGAAATATTTATCACGGGATTAAAATTAATGTAGGACCATCAAAAATGCAAATCATCTTTAACTTGGTTAAATCTATCTGGGAGTAAACAGGAAATAGTCTCAAGCTAAATTTTTGTTTTGATTTATACAAAGTCAGATTGAGACACCTTACTGACAAGTTTAGAATAGGAATAGCCTCAGCTGGGTTCAAGAAAACATCTTTTGTTCTTTTGTTGCTCATTTTGCCCTCATAAACAAATACAATTTAACTGTTTTCTGTACCTTCCTGAATTTGAAACTGACCTGAATTATATAACTGCAAATTTTAGAATGGCTAAGGTCAAAATGGTTAAAACAGTTTCTTTAGAATGAATGAAATAGGGAATTGAGGATTGATCTTCTCACATGAATGAGTTTATAATCCATCATAATTTTATTTAACTGTTTTTCTCAGGGCAATTATTTTATATGAATTTCTAATGAAGAATTTTATGGACAAGATTTTAGTTAAGGAAAAAAGAACTCCCCCCCTCCACAAAATATAGAGAATTATTAAAGAGAGCTCTAAACAGAAACTTCCATCTAACTTCTTTTCCCACCTCTTTGTCCCATGGTGTTAGGACCATCCATTTGTTTATATGAGACAGTTTATGGGCAGAGAATCCCAAGCCAGGACATTTTAGATTTTGTGAACGAAGACTGACCATTGCTTGATGAATGGGTAATTTGGGCTGCAATATAAGAAAAAAGTAAGGCAAACAACACAAAAATCACAGGAGGCACAACCATTCTAAGTTCTGAGCTCTACAGTCACTCACTTTCCAACAACTCTTAGAAGAAAAATAGAAACTGACTTTTATCTTTGACTGCCAGGTTTCCAAGCGGATTAGTTCATTTTACAGAGGCACTTGTCAAACTGCTATTTAAAAAAAGAGAAGCCAAAGTTGGAAATCATCTTGACCATAAAAACAATGAACAACTGATACCTTTTTTAAAAAGTGGAAAACTTTTCTGCTTTTTGGATCTGAATTGGTTTTTATGTTAAAGTGGTTATGTACCAAATCTGTTTATATGGGTCAATGTTGTCCAGGCTGTGTGTTGTTTTGCTGTTTTTACTTTTTTATATGTAAAAAACTAAAATCAAAAGAGAATAAATTAGTGGATATAAGCTATATATCTAAATCTGACTTCTCATTTCTGTTGTCTTGGCTTCCCATTTTTTAATATAAATCTTTAAAACATATGTGCATATTTGTGTTTAAAAATTATTTCTGCTTAAACAACAGTTTCAAATATTTCTCTTTTGAAGACAGGAAGTTGGTTCAGTTTCAGCAATGTATTGATATAATTTTACATTTTTATAAATGTTGAGGCTGGGTTTATTTAAGATTAGCTGGGCTCACTGCCTGCTCTTGAGAAAAATATTTATAGGATATAAATTTTGAAAAGATTCCCCATAACAATAAAGAACTGCTAACACTAAATACACTTTCCATCTGTTTGAAGACTCATTAACTTCATTTAGTAAGAGAAAAAAAAAAATTACTAGGTACAACAGGGGTTAGGCCAAATCCTGCTTGCTGCGTGGTGTTTTTTTTTTTTTGTAAATAAAGTTTTATTGGAACACAGGCACATCCATTCCTTTCCATATTATATATGCCAGCAATGGCAAAGTTTAGTGGTTGCTACAGACACTTTTTATCTCCGAACCCTAAAATATTTACTATCTGGCCCTTTTCAGACAGTTTGCCCACCTGTAATCTAGAATGTTGGACAGGACAGGAGATCTGTTAGTCCATATTTAGAGACAATGGAAGTAGAGTGGGTCCCTGTTTTGCACCAACCTATGAGCTTCAGTAGGATTTAAACATGTCTGGTATGTATGAGGGTCAATGGAAGAGGCACAGCTGATGTATATGAAATTTTTGGGGGTCATCACTGGAAGGATCTGGCCAGGAGAAAGATCATCACTTGGCTCAGCTCCAAGGAAGTGTGCCTGAGCCTTCAGTGTGAGAGCTACAGGCAGAAACTAAAGGAGCAAGACCCGTAATCTTGGTGAGACGCTGGGAGCTCAAACTGCACTGCTTTGAACACCTGGTGCCAGGCGGGAGGGCAGGGGCATTGCCTTGCACTTCGACAACACTGCATGCCCTCGTGTATTCTCGGTACAGCTGTGGCTGGCTCACAGGCAGTGGCAAGGCAGGTTAAGTCTAGCGGGATGGGCTCTAATGGTGAGCACTGGAGGCAGCTAGGATTTCAGCTTTTCCAGCACCTATTCATACAGTTCAGCCGCAGACATCACGGAGGGAATCCAGAGCACCAGTCTTGGTCAGGGCACTTTTGCTTTCAAGGAACAGATATATTCAAGCAGTAGTTCTCAGAGTGCGGTCCCAGGATCAACAGCATGATCCCAGGGGATTGTGATGCAAACTAAAGTTTGAGAACAGTTTTAAGAGGATTTGTTTCTAATTAAAAATGAATGAGTTTATGAAGATTCTGGAAGAAATCAGCAGATCACCTGCAATTAGAAACTAAGGGCTGAGGCTGCTCCTGGTCAACCATGCTTCTTGCCTATACTCCCTGGTCCCTTCTCTCTGTGCCTGCATGGGGTTCCCCAGCCATTCTCAGAAGACCAGCTTTCTTCCGTCCATTCATCAGCTCTAAATGGCTGCCCCAGCCCTGACCTGACCACTGTCCTGTCCTTCAGTTAAAATATTCCAGAGGAAAACACCTCAGTTTCTGCCCAGTGAAGGATGGGTTTCCTCAGCTCACATGGGCACCGGTTGGGTCAGGCAGCTGGGGGCTCTGACTGGGCCTGGGTGGTGGGATGGGGGACAGTTTCCCTGAGAAGGGGCCCTGGAGAGGGCAGGAAGGTTGACCTACACGTTTCCTATAGCAAGAAAGTCATGGCAGGCAGAAAATTTGGGGGTAGCACATGTGATATACCTCTAGGAGCTCCCAGACTTAATGGGGAGGGGGAGAAGCTGCAGGTGGCTGTAGGGTTTTCCGTGACAAGGAGAATAAAAATCCATTTAGTTATATACCTAAAATAATTGAATTTGAAAATAGGCATTCAAACAGAAACTTGTACGTGAACATGCATTGTAGCACTATTCACAATAGCCAAAAGGTGGAAACACCCCAATGTCCATCAGCTAATGAAGGGATAAACAAAGTGCAGAATATATACATACAATGAAATATTATTCAGCCATTAAAAGGAATGAAATTTTGATACCTACTACAACATGGACGAACTTTGAAAACACTTTCAAGAATGAGAAGACAGTCACAAAGGACCACATGCTGTTTGATTCCATTTATATGAACTATCCAGAAGAGACAAATCCATAGAGACAAAAAGCAGAATGGTGGTTGCCAGAAGTCGAGGAAAGGAGGGAATGAGGAATGACACTCATGGGTACTGGTTTCTCTTTGGGGTGATAATGTTACAGCAGGTGCTACGGCGGGTGGTTCCGAGGACAAACTAAGCGGCACACAGAGAGTCAGAGAATCAAGGTTTATTTGCCGGCAGGCTCAGAGGGGTCTCGCCACCAAATTGCGAGCCCCCTTTTACTCGGTTTTTTCCACTTTTATTAGGCTGGGGTGGTCCGAGGGGTGGGCTCTCAGGTGGCTGATGCAATTGGTAAGCATGATTGCAGAAGCCAGGTAATAGATGGGGGTCTTCCTTATCAATAAAAGAGTTTTGGAACTAGGCTCAACACAGTGGCTCACACCTGTAATCCCAGATATTAACAGAAAAAAAAGCCAAACTCTGTAAAATAATTTTAAAGAGATTTACTCTGGGCCAAATTTGAGGACCATGACCCGGAACCACACCCAAGAAGCTTTGTGCAAGTGGAGTCGCTGTGGCTGGGTTACAGGTTGGTTTTATACATTTCAGGGAGACAGGGGTTACAAGCGAAGTCATAAATCAATACATGGAAGGCATACATTGGTTTGGCCCAAAAAGATGGGCCATCTTGAAGGGGGGGGAATGCTTGCAGTTTATAGGTGGGTTTAAAGATCCTTTGACATCAAGCTTTGTCTAAAGGCTTGAATGGTCTTAAGATAAGGAGGTCTGTTAATCAGAGACAAACTACCAGACATATTTGTTGTGTAAATTGAAGACCTGTGGGTTTGTCTTGCATAGCCTTAGGCCTATCGGTGAGCTACAAAGGATATTTACAGGGAGAGTGGGGGGCATGATAAGCCTCCCTGACCT
>CAUYSK010029555.1:0-40624 GCA_963575035.1 Avahi laniger | reverse complement strand
TCATCTTTACTTCCCTGCAATGACTTGTGTTTGTGAACCCCTTGAGGTTGCACTGTTAGCCCCAGCACCTAGCACAATGTCAGGCACACAACATGCAGCAAACGTTTGATGGATGAATGAATGAATGCATGAATAAATAGCTACATAGGCCTATGTCTGCTCCTACCTTTGCCTCTAAGGATTCTCTTCCCTTCTCCAGCTGTGTTTAGCATTTCTGCCAAAACTTTTTTTTGGAAAATATCCAGGAGACCCAGGCAAATGCCAAGAGTCACTGAGAGGTTGGCCAAGGCCCGGTTCCCAAGAGTAAGTTTCCTGGCTAACCCAGAACTCACTGATATCCTTACCCTGAGGACCAGTGAGTCCACATTTAAAAATTGGTCTCTGTTTTCAGCTTGCTAGTTCAAGGCATGACACTCTTCAGTTCAAAGCCCCTCATCCGAAATGTGAACCTGAACATACCCAAAAAACTCCAGTTCTGCAAGTTCAGGAATTAAGTTAGGATTTCCAAACTGGGCTTCTCAGATGCCTGGTTCTGCCTGATGTTAACAAATTTTACCAAAACAGGTGCATGGGTGAGGATGGATGAAATTGAGAAATCAAATGCTAAGTTACGCAAAAGTAAATTGTTTCCTTTCCTTTGGAGTTTCTCGGAGCCTTTGGCAAACCACTGCACCCATGGTTTTTAATGGAACAGTCCAGCACAGGGCATTTACCAGGCACACTTCCCAGCATCCTTGGATCATAAGGCTAAATGCCATAGAACACATTTTGGGAAATGCTGTTCTTAATGGTATCTTGGTTCTCACTTTAATAAGTAGAACCATTGTTGGTATGGAGGCATTGCAGAGTGCTCCAGCCCTGCCATTCTTGCTTCGTAGGCCCGCCTCTTCCCCTTTCTTTCAACACGGGTGTTTTTGATGAGCCTGGCTTGGTGGCTTGTCCTTGTAATCCCGGCTACTTGGAAGGCTGAGGCCGGAAGATCCCTTAAGCCCAGGAGTTCAAATCCAGCCTGAGCAACATAGGGAGACCCCTGTCTCTAACAATTTGTTTTCATTTTTAAAAATTAATGAATCTCCCTGGCCAAACTTTTGCTGATTTTCTTCCTCCCTCATTCTCTTTTTTCCCACAGGTGAAATGCGGAAACTTGTCTTTCTGTTTCCTTTACCCTTTATATCATATCTCCAGTTGCTCAACCTGAAGGAGAACTCCTATATTTAATGCCCTCTTTTGGTAATTTTATTTGTTCTTTACTGCAGATAATTTTTATAGCAGTGTGATATTGTTATTATTGTTGCTGTTGTTATAACATTCATACACGTGTGTTTACTTTTCAAAGCATTTTTTTAATTGACACATTGACTTGTTCCTTGCAAAATCCCAGCAAGGTACATAAGAAAGCTATCCTTATATAGCCATGAGAAAACTGAGACTTTCTGACAAAATCAAACCTGACAGTCCTTCCCCCCGTGGAGTTTACAGTCTAGTCTCTTGAAGCATTTATAATCAGATGGCTATGCCTTGCCCGTTGATGTTAGCAAAGGATTAGAGCTTTGATGTCCTGAAAGCTTTCTCTTTCAACAGACTTACCCCATCAATATAAGAAGCATCATATAAGATGCTCAATCAAGCCTGGCAGAATTCCTCCCTAGCTTTTGACTGTAATGACAGACAGCCAAAAGGACAGTTCTCACTTATCCTTGAAGATAATTATGAGGAGAAAAAGCCCAAAAGCCCAAGATGCAGACAGATGAGCATGAATGAATGAATGGTAATGAGGAAGAAATGCATCCTGTAATCTGGAAGCCCAGTCTTAGAAGTCCCAGCACTACCTTTAGACATAGAAACTTATGAGCAAGCAAAATCTAAATAAGAAACCCCAAAGTCTGCTGCAAATCCAGGTGTTATCACTAAAAATACTTAGTAAATGCTCACATACATGAAGCATTTTGATAGAAGCCTGCTGTCTAGGAGTTTGGGATCTAAAGCAATATTGATCTTCTATGTTCTTACGCCTGGACAAAAATATCTTAGACTAGACTATGTTCAGGCATAGACGTAAGTCTACAGGTGGCGGGAGGGTGGATAAGGGGGAGGGGAGAGGAAAAGACAGAGACAGAAAGAGACAGGGACAATGAATGAGACAAAGAAAGAGAAAACCTCACTTTCTCCTCACTGGCCAAATATATACTAGAGATAAAGGAGTGAAGAAGATGAGAATGGCTTTGAAAGAGACAAGAGTTGGTTTGAAGAAGAGGGAGCACATCCCAAAATTAGGATTTCAGTATCGGCAACTCTACAGATCAGAACATTGGCATGTTCACAATAGCAAATAAAATTAAACATACCGGAAACATGCAAGATCCATACAAAGAGAGCTTCACCAAGAGATTAAAATTTAAAAATGTTAACTAAATGGAGAGGCATAATATTACATATTAGATGTTCATTCCAGCATTAGTTACAAAGTAAATTATAAAATGAGTTATTATAATAAACATGAAGCATGGTGCCTAGCACAGAGTAACTGCCTAATTAATATTTGATGTTGCTGTTATAAAAAAATTGAAATAAATATAAATGTTGATTCCAACACAGGAGATAGACTAAGTAAATTATATTACATCTGTTTATAATATGGACTATTACATAACTGTTAGAATCATGCTTTTGAAGAATTTTTATGATGCAGGGAAATGCTCACTTAGGGTAAAAGATCAAACAGAAAAATAGTACCAAATACAAAATTGTGTGTACAGTGAGATCCCACATTCTTTACCAGTTAAAAGTGTCCACATACCCATATGCATGCACTCGCATGAACTGGAGCACGGAGAAAGTATTCCAAAATGTCTACACTGATTTCCTCTAAATGGCAGGATTATGGAGAATTACAATGTAAAAGTTAAGAGCACAAACTTTATCATCGGGCCCACCAGGATTGGAATCCTGGCTCTACTGCTTACTGTTATATGACATGGATCGAATGAATTAACCTCTCTGAGCCTCAGCTTCCTCATCTGTAAATTGGAAACAATATCATCTACCTCAAAGGGGTTGTTGTGTGAATTAAGTGCAATGGTACCTGATAAATTTTGGCTACTGTCATTTCAAATATTCCTATAAGTTTTTAATATCTTCCATATTTTCTACTAAAAATGTTAGACCCCATTTCTAGTCATAAATAAGCACTTTTCTAAAGATGATAAAAAGAAAAAAATCTTCAGCAAGAAGGAGGAGGAGTTAGTAATTAGGTGTATTCTTCTGCACCCCAAAAGGTGATTCTTGCCCTAAATCATATATTCTTTTGGAGCTGAAATGGTCAGTTCTCTAGTTAACTCAAGACAAATGATGTTTTATTCTGATATTTTATTCTAGTCTTGAAAATCTTGAAGGACAGAGAACCTACAGGTTAGCCCAGTTCCTGCCATAAAACACATGCTTGGAAAGTGTCTGCAGTGTTGTTGTTTTTGTTCCAAATTTCAATGGTTTTTTTTTTTTTTTTTTTTTTAGGCAGAGTATTTCTCCCTCACCCCAGCTAGAGTGCTGTGGCGTCATCCTAGCTCACTGCAACTTCAAACCCCTGGGCTCAAGTGATCCTCCTGCCTCAGCCTCCCAAGTAGCTGGGACTATAGGCGCACCACCATGCCTGGCTGATTTTTTCTATTTTTTGTAGAAATGGGGTCTTGCTCTTGCTCAGGCTGGTCTCTAATTCCTGACCTCAAGCCATCCTCCCACCTCGGCTTCCTAGAGTGCTAGGATCACAGGCGTGAGGCATCGTGCCTGGCCTAGAAGTAGCTCTTTCTCTAGCCATGCAGACATTCACCTCCACTAATTTGGTTAGTGGCCCACTTTTTGTTCTGTCTCCCACCCACGTGGAGGGCACCTGATGATGCACTCCTGAGACTAATGCTTCATGTTTTTGGAGAACACATGGCTCATAATCTTTTCCCTTGAGCTGCACTATTTCTTCTGTAGGTATCTACCAAAATAAAGAAACAGTAGACACCAGAGAGAATGTCTCCATCACTTGAAATATCCTCCCAAAATTCCCGTCCACATTCATGTTTAATTGTGGCAAATTCCAAGGCCCATTTTCTTTTCTTTCTTTTTTTTTTTCTTTCAGAATATTATGGGGGCACAAATGTTTTGGTTACATGGATGGCTTGTGTACTGCTTGAGTCAAGGTTATAACTGTGCCCATCACACAGATAGTGTACACTGTACCTGTTAGGTATGATTTCACCCACCTCCTCTTCCCTCCACCACCTGCATGATTTCCTTTGAGTTTTACTTCCATGTGTGCACGTGAGTGCTGATCAGTTAGTTCCAATTTAATAGTACATGCGGTGTTTGTTTTTCCGTTCTTGCAATACTTCACTTAGGAGGATGGTCTCTAGTTCCATCCAGATTGTTGCAAAAGGTATTAATTCATTTTTTATGGCTGAGCAGTACTCCATGGTGTATGTATACCACATTTTATTAATCCACTCATGAATTGATGGGCACTTGGGTTGTTTCCACATCTTTGTGATTGTGAATTGTGCTGCAATAAGCATTCTAGTGCACATATCTTTTTGATAAAATGACTTTTTTTCCTTTGGATAAATACCTAGGAGTAGGATTTCTGGATCAAATGGTAGGTCTTTGCAGTTCTTTGAGGAATCTCCATACTATTTTCCATAGAGGTTGTACCAAGGCCCATTTTCAATGAGAAGGGAAATGAAGAAGGCCAGGGGAGTGGCAAATAGCCCTCTGAGGGGCCAAAGACAGAGCAAGGCTTGGTCACCAGCCTCCTCTCCCAGCGATAGCCATCCCTGGCCCCTGCCACCATGGTAGGCGGCTGGTTGGGGTGGCAGTTGGCTTTGAAGTTTAAAGAGAAAAGCTGGGTGAGAGAATTCAGATGAGGGGGGAAGGAGTTAAAAGCCAACATGAAGAAGCATCACTTGAGTGTGAAACCCTCAGAGAAGGTTCCACAGCACCTGGGAAACTTTCTACACCATTCCTCAAGGGTAGAAAGCAGGGAGGGAGGTTCTCCCTCATTCATTTATTCATTTAGCAATTTCTGAACACCTACTGATGCCAAGCACTGTGGCCGTCCTGGAGATAAGTGCCAGCTTTGTACAGTGGCTAGAGGCAGCCTACATGTTGGGTCAGTGGATTCACCACTCTTCCTCCCTTCAGGAATTCTGAACCAATTGAGAAATAAGACACAGGAAACAAACAGATGAGCTGTTTGGAGAGTGTGGCTTCAGATCCACAGCCAAAGGGGCTTGCTAACACTCTGCCCTGAAATTGAACAGACTTGCTCATCCCTCCACGGGCAGCACAGGACAACTATGGCCTACGGTGACCCTCCGTATGTCCAATGAGACAGTTACGGTACCAGCTCTCCAGGAAGTTATATCCAAGCATGGGGAAGACAGGCCACACACAAGTTATCAAATCAGCAAGGTCATTTCAGAGAAGAGAACAACAGGGAGGCATGTGAGAGAGATTCTGCTTTAGAAAGGATGGTCAGCAAAGGCTGAAGGATGAGAAGCCAGCTCTGAGAAGATCTGGGCAGGGCTGGGAAGTGCAAAGGCCCTGGGGTGTAAATAAGCTTCCAGGGCCATATGCTATGTCATCTCTGTCATCCACTTAAAATGATTTTAGCTCCCCCAGGGAAGAATCCTGGGATAGACCACACAGGAGAGAGCTAGGGCGTCTGTTACCCCGTGGGGCATCTCATAAGAGCTTTTAACAGAATAGTACTTTGCTCTGGTTTCAATCCAAACTCCCCAGCCCCACCCCACCCCCGCCATTTAACACCAATTCTTTCTTCAACCCTCATTGCAAACTGGAACGATTATTACTCAAAGCTAATTCAGTCATTGAAGACGCAGGGTTTATTTGTGTCTGGGTTCTGACTTCCCTAGGCGTTAGTGACACGTGAGTTTCAATGGGGCTTGCATTGACAAGCAGTAGCCCAGGCTTCTCTGGTTCTCAGCCCTCTCTGCCAAGTCGACTCCCTGGAAAACTCTCTTCTCTATTTCAAGGGGGTATTTCTCACGTGCTCACACAAAAGTCTAATCTGCCACACCGGCATGGCTTCCCTCCTTCCACTGGGCGTTGGGGTAACTGTCATACCCCCAAGATGCCAGGCACCAGCTGGCATCCACGTTAAGGACCCACGTTAGTCCACTGGACACTCAAGTTTCAAAAGCCCTGCCACTGCACCTTGCTTCTTTACCAAAAAAAAAATAAAAAGCATACAACTCAGCGGTTTTTAGTATATTCAGAAGGTTGCACAGCCATCATTACTATCTAATTCTAATAAATTTTCATCCCTCCAAACAGAAACCTCAGACCCATTAGCGGCCACTCCCCATCCCCCCAGCTCCTGCAACCTCTACTCTACTGTCTGTCTCCATGAATTTACCTATTCTGGGTATTTCATGTAAGCGGAATCATACACTATGTGATCTTGCATGTCTGGCTTCTGTCACTTAGCGTAACGTTTTTGAGGTTTACCCATGTTGTACCATGTATCAATGCATCCTTCTTTTCAAAGCTGAGTAATATTCTGTTGTATGGATAGTCCACATTTTGTTTTTCTATTCATTCGTTGATGGACATTTGAGTTGATTCCTTTTTTGGCTCTTATAAATTATGCTGCTATGAGCATTCATGTATGAGCTTTTCTTGTGAACATATGTTTCAGTTTTCTTAGGCGCATTGGGGGGATTGTTGGGTCACATGATAGCCCTATGTTTAGTTTTTTGAGGGACTGCTAGGTGGTTTCCAAAGTGGCTGCATCATTTTAAATTCCCAGCAGCTCTGAATGAGAGGGCCAGTTTCTCCTACAGCCTCAATAACACTTGTTATTGTCTCTTTTATTGCAGCTATCCTGATGGATGTGAAGTGGTATCTTTCTGAGGTTTTGCTCTGCATTTCCCTAATGATGAATGATGTTGAGCATCTTTTCATGTGCTTATTGGCCATTTGTATATCTTCTTCAAAGAAATGGCTATTCAGATGTTTTGCCCATTTTTAATTGGGTTGGTTGTCTTCCTGTTGTTGAGTTGTAAGAGTTCTTTACATAGTCTGGATACACATACTTTATCAGATATGTCATTTGCAAGTATTTTCTCCCCTTCTGTGGGTTGTCTGGGACTTGCTTCTTTCACTGCTTCGTGAACCTTGCTGGAGAGGTATGATTAAGTCTTGCAGAGTTTTTAGTGAAACTGCCTTCCATTTCTGCTTGTAGTCACTCTCCCCTTTGGCCCCCGATGTGAGCACTGGGCTGGGGACAGATTCGAAGGCAGACACCATGTTAGTTCAGGCTCTGAACTCAACTCCTGAGTTTGAATCCCAGCTCCCTCCCTTACCCCAACTTCTCTGAGCCTAGGTTTCCCCACTTACACTATGGAAATATTAATGCCAATCTCTTTTTATTATTTTGAAAATTAAATGAGATACTACTGGACCCCTTTACACTTATTATCTCATTTAAGCCTCGCAACCAACCTGTGCTGTAGATATTATTATCCTCATTTTACAAATGAGGAAAACTGAGTTCCACAGCCTTCACTACGAGGCCTTATTTTCCTTTGGGTTTTGCTGCTACCATATTAAAGATCCATATATCTTCCTTATAACATTGTCTGTAATAAAATGGGGCACACTGTAATTCACGTGCATTTACATTTGTGTCAAATATTGGCAGCTATGGGGGGGATTCCATTTAAAAGAAAATTATCAGTAACCCTGGCTTAGGAAACAAAGGCTAAATAGCCCAGCAATTCCTCCCCACCACAGGGTTTTGTCTTATTTCCTTCCTAGCACTTCTCCCTGCTTGAAATTTCAATTTTTAATGATGTGTTTGAGTGCCAACTGTACGGCTCTTTCAACTCTTTGAGGGCAAGGACTTTGATTCACACCTGGCTGGTAGGCCCAGCACTTACCACAAAGCCAGTAGAGAGTCGTGGCTTAGAAGTTCTTAACGAATGAATAAATACATAGGGAAAGTGACTTACCATGTTCTAGTTGTTTGGGAAATGTCACATTAGACCTACTGTCTCCCTTCTTACAGCTGAAAATAGACAATAGTTTCCATTTAATACATGTTGGCGATGTGCCAAGTACTATGCTAAGTAAGACTTCTCAGTGTATTCATTCATTCAATCTGCCTGGAAATTCCAGGAATTAGGTACTTCTTTTATCATCACCCCCATGTGCAGAAGCAGAGACTAAGGCATAGGGAAGTTAGGTAACTTGCTCAAGATACTATAAGTAGATAGCAGAACTGGCATGGAATCCAGGCAGACTGGCTCAGAGCCCACGTGCTCAACCACCATGGCACTGGACCTTTCAGTATTAGGGGAAAAAATCTCAATCTCCAAGGCCAATGGTTTCCCGCTTTATAAAACAATTGGAGGATACAACTATAGCACTTGCCTTTGAGAAACCTAAGACCCAAATGAAGTCCGGTCTCTAGGACTCTCACACAAAATCAAGTGAAAGCTACAAGGTTAATCTAATCTTCCAAATCTGTAGATAGACTGATTTTTAGTAGTATGGAGTACAAAAAAAAAATCAGGCCAGGTGTGGTGGCTCATGCCTGTAATCCCAGCGCTTTGAGAGACCGAGGCAGGAGGATTGCTTGAGGCCAGAAGTTCGAGACCAACCTGGGCAACATAGTGAGTCCCTCTTTCTACAAAAAATTATTTTAAAAATTAGCCAGGCATGATGGCACACACCGGTAGTCCCAATTACTGAGGAGGCTGAGGTGGGAGGATTGCTTGAACCCAGGAGTCTGAGGTTACAGTAAGCTATGATCATGCCACTGCACTCCAGCCTGGGCAACAGAGCAAGACCCTGTTTTGAAAGAAAAAAGAAAGTTCAGATAACTAGCAGAATTAATCACTTTAGGATCACAGAAATAAAGCTTCATCTGCTTAGTCAACCAGGCATTCTTTTTACAGACAAGCAACCATCAACTGTCCAAATGGCTAGATATTTGGGCAAACTCATAAGAAGGTTGTTTCCGAACAAAACATTGAAAAATGAAACCTGGGACTATATGAATTTTATTGCTTTTTATTGGAAATATATATTAAGGGAGTGCTAAATGTCAGACCCTCCACTAGACACCAGAAACAGAGTGTGAGTAAACTGAGACATGGTCTGTGCCTTCATGGAACTCACGGCCGAGTGGCAGAGACACACGCTCAAAAGTCAACAGGCAACTGAATAAAATAACTGTGACTCATCAAGAGCCATGAAGGAAACAAAAGGGAGGCTGAGTCAGAACTTAGTGACTATGGTCAGGGGACCCACTTAAAATGGGGGAGCCTGAGAAGGCTGTCTTGGGGAAGATGACATGTATAATAAGCCCAGACCGGGAGAGTAAGCAGGCACTGGCCACGTGAGACAGACAGGGAAGCAGAGGAAATGACCTGGACAAGGAGAGGGGACCGGACGGGGGAGGAGGTGAGCAAGGAGGCATGCGGGGGCCAGCCCTGCAGAGTCGGGAAGGGCAGAATGAAGAATGTGAGTCTGTCCAAGGGCAACAGGGAGCCAAGGACGGGCTGGCAGCTGAGGCCGCAACAGCGCTGCTGTCCCATCCGCCCACACACGTGATCTGTGCTGTGTTCTCATAGGGCATCACCAGATACCAGGAACTTTTCAGAAAAGCTGCTTCACACTAAGATGTCACTGGCTGCTCAGGCTTCACTCTGCCTCCTGTCCCAGGTAACAGCAATACGCCTTCTGTGCCATTCCAAGGAAGAAGGGGATATAATGGCAAAGATTCTTGGTTTTCACCGAGATCTTCTTTTCTTAACACTAGGCACCATCATAAAGGAAACAATTGGCGAAGGGGAATAGGGAACATACAAAATTATATTTAATAGCTCATTTGTTCTCATCATCACCAATCAGCCTATGACATAAGAATAATATCAATAATAGCTAATGCTTATTGATGCTGTTTCCCAGGCATTGTTCTAAGCATTTTACATGCATTAATTCATGTAATCCAGGATGACCAGGAGGCTAAAGTAAAAAATACCTGACAGTGTCTTCCCATTGTTATTGTTTTGTGTTTGGGGACTAATTTGCACCAGGGTTGGGAACCACCAATAGAGTTTCATCTCCCATCTACACTGGCAGCAGCCCCATAGGTGATGTTGTCTCATCTGTCATGTGGGATGTTGCAAGAATTCTGCTCCAAAGACCAGAGGGAAAGGATGAAGTCCTTTCCATATTTTCCTGGCTTTACCATTTGGTGTAAAGTGTCACGAATTCCTGTAACATTAGACCCACCAGTATCCAATGCCAGTTATCAAAGTTTGTGGGGTTATTCTGGTCTCTTCTTCTTTGAGGTGTGGATGCCAGGAGTTGCTGGTACCTTCTGACAGGTAGCCAGGAGTCTCCACTGTCTTGCAGCTCCCTGCTGCAGCCTTCTTGAGGTTTAGGATGGAAACAATCACCCTCACTTCTGGCCCCAGACCAAAGTTCCTTCCGTGGGTCCTTAGGTATCATGTGTCTATCCAGGGAAGGGGTATATAAATAAGTTTGAAATGACCAGATGCAGTGACCATGACATCATTAGTATTTACTACAGGAGAAAGAAGCTTGCCCACTTCTCTATCAAAGTGTGACCTTCACTGGCTCAGGGCACCTCACCAAGACCTGGCAGCTCTTACAAGGTTTTGTAATGACTGTCATATTTTGCCAACGTGAGCCCATGCCCAGAGAAAAGAGAAAAGGCACTGCAGGAGAATCTTGGGTGGCTTATAAAATGTGTGACCAGAACCCATTTGTTCTATATTCTCATAAAGGTTCATTTGCATTACAGAGGAAAATAAAACCTGGAAAGAAACTAAAGGCCCTTCCTTTTAACAGATTATACTTTGCAGGATAAACAGAGATAGCCAATGGCTGCTTAGCACCTTAATATAAAGGAGGTTGATTTATGAAATTATGAGATCTATAGCTTAGAAAGGAGCTCCAGGCAATGTCCAAGGGCCACAAATACAAGTGAAAAAACAGGGTTTGGGGGAAAAGTGTGACTTATAAGGAGTAACGGGGAATTTCTTTGTGATGATGGAGCAGTTCTAGATCCTGATTGCGATCGTGGTTACTGAAACCTGCGTGGGATAAAATCTCATAGAACTGTACACATACAAAAATAAAGAGCACGTGTAAAAACTGAGGAAATCTGAATAAGGTCTGTACCTGAATGAATAGTTCTGCATCAGCGTCAGTTTCCTGATTTTGACAAAGTACGGTGGTTACATAAGATACCGTGAGGGATCCCCGGGTGAAGGGTAAACAGGCACTCTGGATACTATTTTTACAATTTCTTGTGAACCTTAAATTATATAAAAGTAAAAGTTATAATATTTTTTTAAAATACAATGGACTGGGAGAAAACTTTGCAAAAGATATAACAGATCAAGGAATATTATCTACTATAGTATTCAGTATAATTTCCACTAGCCACATGCAATTATCGAGCTCTTGAAAAATGGCTAGCACCACAGGTTTTCATGATAATATTTTGGACATGTTGAATTAAATAAAATACATGTTATTAAAATTAATTTTACCTACTTATTTTTGCTTTTTTCATGTGGCTACTAGAAAATTTAAAATAACCTATGTGGCTCCTATTATATTTCTATTGCACAGGGATGATCTATAATATATAAAAAATTCCCGCAAATCAATAAGACAAACCAGTAGGAAGCTAGACAAAGGATTTTGGTATATAATTCATCAAGAAGAAATATATGTGAGCCGGGCGCGGTGGCTCACACCTGTAATCTTAGCACTCCGTCTCTACTAAAAATAGAAAGAAATTAATTGAACAACTAAAAGTATATAGAAAAAATTAGCCCGGCATGGTGGCGCATGCCTATAGTCCCAGCTACTTGGGAGGCCAAGGCAGGAGGATCGCTTGAGCCCAGGAGTTTGAGGTTTCTGTGAGCTAGGCTGACACCACAGCACTCTAGCCCAGGCAAAAGAGTGAGACTCTGTCTCAAAAAAAAAAAAAAAGAAATATATGTGATTAATAAGCATTCAATCATACACACATTTATTCATTCAACAAATATTTATTGATCTTCTACATTCCAGGGACTGTGTTAGTCACCAGGGAGAGCTAGCCAGTTTTAGATAAGCTGATCTGAAAAGGCCTCTCTGAGGAGATGACTTTGGGGCCAGAATCCAAAGGACAAAAAGATGGCTTAACCTCACAATTAATTAAAGGAATATTATTTTGGGATGATTTTTTATCCATCAGAACGGGAAAAATAATTGATTATATACAGTATTGGAGAGGATGTGGGGGAAAGGGCATTTAAAAACCATTAGTGGGAGTGTAGATTTGTGTAACCTTTTTGCAGGACAATTTGATTCTCTCCAAATGCAAACTTACATAGGCTTTGAATCAGCAACCCCACTCATAGGAATGCACCCTAAGGGAAGGCTCAAATATATGCAAAAATACATGTATTAGGATATTATGTAGTGGCAGCAAACTTTAAATAATTAAAATGTCTATAGGTGAGGTGTAACCATTTAAATGGACTATTATGAAGCCATGAAAAAGAACGAGACAACTATACTGGCAATATTTCTGTAAGATTGAAGCTATTTGAAAATAGCTTTGGGAGGCTGAGGTAGGAGGATCACTTGACCCCAGGAGTTTGAAACCAGCCTGGGCAACATAGTGAGACCCTGTCTCTGCAAAAACATTTATAAAGTAGCCAGGAGAATCACCTGAGCTCTGGAGTTCAGGGCTGCAGTGAGCTGTGACTGTGCCACTGCACTCTAGCCTGGGCAACAGAGCGGGACCCTGTCAAAAAAAAAAGAGAGAAAAAGGAAGGAAGGGAGGGAGGGAGAGAGGAAAAGTGACAAAGAAAAGATTATGCCATAACAAATTAAGATTTTTCCCAAAAATACAAGGATGATGCAGCATTGGGAAGTCTATCAATATAACTCATTATTTTAAATCATGAATGGAAAAAGAAAACGGAATGACACAGACCTGAAAGCACTAGCTTGGAAAGTTGCCCACCCTACGTTTAGTGGAAAAAAAGCAAGTTGTAGAACAAGTGTAGTATGATACCATTCGTATTTTTAGAACAAAGAGAAAAAGAGAACATTAACAAAAACTGTGTGTGTGTGCGTGTGTGTGTGTGTGTGTGTGTTATCACTTTGCCTAACTAGCTATGTGACCGTGGATAAATTGTTATAACTTCTTTGTGCCTCAATTTTCCTATCAGTAAAATGGAAACCATAGAGCACCTGCCTCATAGAATTATTGTGAGGACTCATAAAATAATCCTTGAAAAGTGTTTAACATAGTGCCTGGCACATAATAAATGCTCAATAAATGTGATCATTATTATTTTGTCCAAGAAAGACTCAGAGGCCAAAACCTTTAAGAAAAGATTTTACTTAAAAATAAATGCAAGAAGTCCAACATCAAAAGGACCATCTAGCCAAATAAGAAGTACGACACACGTATTTAAAAGAGAGAAATGCAAAGTTGCCAAGGTTACCAAGCTTTGTATTAGTCTGTTCATGGAAGGAAAAAAAACAGTATCTTTCTCAATATCTCAATTACAATATCCACAAAGGAAGTAACCTATGTTTATACATAAGCATTGCAATAGGCAGAGATGGAGTTGTCTTTGCCAAGATTTATGAGAAATACTCAAGGTTTTAAAATTTGAGGGAGCAAGACTAGACAGACTGGCTCTGTTATTCTTGGTCTGTCTCGGGGTGAAAATTGCTGTTCCTTTCTCATGGCTGTGATATGTGATTTGCTTAGTCGTAATGGAAGAAGGAGAAAGTATCAGCTTTCTTTTCATATTATTGGTGGGGGGAAAAAAATCTAGAAGCAAATGCACCAAACTGTTAGCAAGGGTTATCTCTGGAAAATGAGATTAGGGGAAGAGCTTTACTATTTACGGTAGTGTTTGTATGTACTTTCTGTAGCATTTGAACGCTTTGCATGGTCACAGATTGCATTAGTGATTTTTAAAAAGAACAAATAAGATCATAGAAATTTGGAATAGCTAAAGCCTCCCTGTTTCTTTCTAGTTCTTCCACACCAGATGGACTAGTTTGCATTCTAAGCTCTTCAGAAAAAGATTTGTAAACCGTGCATTTTCTCTAAAATCCATTTCCACCACTTCAGTCTGTCTCCTCTGCCAGGAGAACCTTAGAATAAAATTGCAGTTGGAAGAGGAAAGGAATTACAGCTGACACGTGGTGGGGGAGGGAAAGAATTCCTTCCTCCACTGGTTAGATCTCTACCCTCAAGCCCAAGACCCCAGCCATTGAAGTCCTTCAGGGTGAAATCTGAGAGTCTGAAAGTCTCCCACCCTCATCCCTACCCTCATCTCCTTACATTCACCCCTTGGGCGGCCCCTTTTCCAAATACCAGAGGAGAAAATGGATTCGGAAGAGGACTCGTAAGGACAGAAGAGCCCACAAAAGATGCTTTTCACTTGATTTTTCAAGCCAACAGCAGCCCCATTCCTGGACTCACTCAAGGTCTCCCTTACGAGCCCCAGAAAGTTGGTGGTTTGCACACAGGAAGGTCACATAGGAGATGCCACACTGGCAGCACGGGATGATGGTGTGGCAGGATTCGTTCATGGCTTGCACCCAAATCCACTCAGCCAGGTCACCCACGTGGCTCCTCTCACCTGTGCCAGAAAACTCCAATGGCCCAGGGACCCCCGTGTCACCTGGGTGCATGGGCAATGCACAGATGATAGATGTGCTATTCATCACTGTGGCCCAGACTGCCGGTTCTTCCCACTTTTTTGGTCACTGCTGCTGGGATCGTGAAACTGGTTTTTGTCTTTTGTTTTCATCCCAATAGCCCAGAGTTGACATTTTTTGGGAAGAGAGGGGAAGGTCTCATTATTTTTCCTCTGGTTACAGCAACATAAATGCATCGCCATGGCTCATCCCAGAACTGTGTTTTCCAAGGTAGCACGAGAGAATGATGATCAGTTTGGGGGAAACAGGGTTATGAACTCAGAATTTGGGATCCTAATGCTCCATGCAGTGACTTTGATTGTGAAGCTTTTAAAACAGCTTCTCAAACTTGGGTTCCCAAAATTTCTGATCCAGCGAGGGGTAGAGATGATTCTGTTGCACTACACAAATGACAGCTTTAGACTAAGAGCAAGACAGGAAGTGGCAATTCACAGTAAAAGCTAACATTTATTGAGTGTATATTATGTGCTGAGCCAAGTCAAGTATATGACTCAGAAAAGAGAATGGTGTTTGCCAGGGGCCTGGGGGATGGTAGAATAGAGAGTGTTTACCAGGAATAGTGTTTCAGCTGGGGAAGATAAAAAAGCCCTGGAAGATGGTTGGTTATGGTTGCACGACAATGTGAATGTGCTTAACGCCACTGAACTATACACTTAAAAATGCTTAAAATGGTAAATTTTATGCAGATTTTACCACCATAAAAAAACATACACATAAAGTGGGGCATGGTGGCTCACACCTGTAATCCTAGCACTTTGGGAGGTAGAGGCAGGAGGATTACTTGAGGCTAGGAGTTCGAGACCAGGCTGAGCAAGAGTGAGACCCTGTCTCTACTAAAAAGTAGAAAAATTAGCCAGGTATGGTGGTTTATGCCTGTAGTCTCAGCTCTCAGGAGGCCGAGGGAGGAGGATCATTTGAGCCCGGAGTCTGAGGTTGTAGTGAGCTGTGATGACACCACTGCACTCTACCCAGGGCGACAGAGTGAGACCCTGACTCAAAAAAAGAAATATATACATACATCATATGGTAACTGGTCCCCATATCAGGTAAAATCAGAATTTCCTCAGGATAGGGCCCAGGTATCTTTGTTTCTTTAAAAAACCCAGGTGTTTCTAATGGGCACCCCAGGTTGAGAACTCCAGAATTCAGGACTTGGAATTTTGGAACTCACTCTCTGGAAGTCCCTGACATTGTTGCAGGTTCTCATTCTCTCATTCACATAAGAAGCCTGAAAGAAAATTCTTTTCTTTGCTGAATCTCCCAGCCTGTTGCTGACTTAAGATGGCCCCGATCCAAGAATTAATGGAAGGTTCCGGAAGCAGAAAGCTCTGTGGTATAGTGGGTGTTTCTCGGGCTTGTAATTGTCTGCATGTGCCTAATCCCCCTTAATAGACCAGGAAGACGAGCAATTATTACTGAAGTGCTGTGATTTGAGAATCAAGAACAGAGGTTCCCAGTGAAATGTGTAATTCACAGCATTAATGGAGTCCCTCTGTACATAGCTGTAGCACGACTTTAGGGTGATTCTCAGCAGTGGGATGACAAAGAAGGCTCACGATAAGGGAGAAAAACAGCATCTGGCCATCAGCTCAGTAGCAAGCATTCTCTGAGCACCTCTGCTTTGCCTGGCACCAGGCTAGGTCCTGGGGAACTCCAAGATGCCCTCCTGTTCTGTAGGGAGACAGACATATTCATTCACTCACTCAGTCAGTACATATTTTTTGAGCTCCTACAATGTGCCAGACACCACTCAAAATACTAGCAATGAGGACAATACTTAAATATTTAACACGTTCAGCATGGGCACAGAATCAGAGAAGATTCTCTCCTCAGCCCAGAAATAACCCTTAAGTTGCTGGATTTGGGAAGTTTAGGGGGAATTCAGAAGAGGAAGCCGGATGGCTGGGACACTGGGGACGGGGGGGACAAGCCTCGGGGTAGCTGCTATGTATCAGTGAGTACAGAAGTACTGCAGCATTTTATCAGCTGGGAAAATGACAGCCTTGTCTTGGGCAGATGAACAATTCAGCCAAGGTCCCTGACCTCATGGATTGATCTTCTAGGGCAGGAGTGGGAGAACTTTTTCTGCAAATGACCAAATACTAAATATTTTTGTCCTTGCGGACCCTACAGTCTCTGTTCCAGCCACTCAAGTCTGTCGTTCTAGCCCAAAAGCAGCCGCAGATAATAGAATGACTGTGGCTATGTTCCAAACAAACTCGATTTACAAAAACAGGCGGCAGGATGGATTTGGCCCGTGGGCCATAGTTTGCAAAGCCCTGTTCTCGCAGACAGGACAGACATACTCATTTATCCTTTAATGCTACAAATATTTATCCAGCATCTTCTACATGATTAAGTATTGCATTGGGCACTGGTATGCTGTGTTGAACAAGACAGACAATGGCGGCCCCTGCCTATATAGCACTTACGTTCTGGTGGAAGAGACAAAATCAATCATTTTAATGTGTTACAGTATATGCTAAGATGAAAGTGACCAGGAAATACAGAGGGGGCAGTTAGCTCAGCCTCGGAGTTTAGGGAAGGATTCCCAGAGGAGAGGACAGCCATGCCGCTCGCTCAGCAGCCTGACACTGAGATGAACAAAGTCAACAGAGGGTTCTTCCAACCTTTTTATCAGGACAACCTGAGAATCCCCACGCCTCTCCTGGTGGCTTGTCTATCATCACCAGCTCTTCCCTTGTGTCCCCCAGTCTCTGAACAGCTACAACGATGGCGACTACGAAGGATCCAGGCGGCTTGGGCGGAATGCCAAGTGGGTGGCCATCGCCTCCATCGTCATTGGCCTTCTCATCATCGGCATTTCTTGTGCAGTTCACTTCGCAAGGAAGTAAGTATAGGCTTTTCGAATCCCTTCTGATGTAAAATGCCTTTTCTTGAATGCCCGCTGGAATCTGTCAGGATAGCTTAGGTTATACTCCAGTAACAAACAACCCCAAACGGAAGGGTTTTCATGTTGTCTTCGCTGATGTTCCGTGGACCACAAGGTCAGTGGAAAGTCTCTCCTCCACACAGTCATTCAGGGCCACAGGTGATCCAAACCTCTACCATCTTGAAGCTGCTCTGTCTAGAATGGAGGTCAACAACTTTTTATTTAAAGGGCCACATAATAAATATTTTAGGCCTTACAGGCCATATGATCTATCATGGTCTCTGTCACACCTACTTAGCTCTGCCATTTTAGCACAAAAGCAGCCATAGATAACATGTGAATGAACAGGCATGGCTGTGTTCTAATAAAACTTTATTTACAAAAGCAGGCATCTTGTCTGTGGGCTGTAGTTTGCCAACCTCAGATCTAGAACACAAAGTGCCCTCAGGTGAAGGTGGGGAGAGGAAGATCAGAGAATCCCACATGGGCCTTTTATTGCCTCATCCCAGGAGTGACGAATGTCACTTAGGCTCACAGCCATTGGCTGAAATCAGTCACATAGTCCCGCCTAACCATAACAGGGTGGGAAATGTGGGAGAGCAGATGGGATATTCAGGAGTGTTCCTTGCTCTGCTTCACCATGCGATCTGCTAAATGATCTCCTACACGATCTGGCATTAAACTATCATCATCATTCTTAGTTTAAGGGCAGAAGAGTCACCACATATTTTTGGTATTGCCAATGAGCTCCCACCTGCTAAGACGATGGATGCTATTGATGGGTCTCTCTGGGTTTGGACAAATTTATTCTGATTTCTCAAACCAGCTGAGATGGGCTCCGTCCGCTACAATCAGTGATGCTTTCCAGCAGATGGAAATGACACAGGGCAAGGTGATGTGATAAACTATCCAAACTGGGAAATGACAAGCCCAGCTCCATCTCTGTCTTCCTGCGTAACACCTGGCTAGCCAGATAAGAATGCTGAGAAATCTGTTAGCTTCTCTGCCAGAGCAGCGCAGCCACTCCTAAATACCGTTGCCCAAAGTCCTGTGCCCCTCAAGCTGAGAAGGTCAACCTTTTTGTCTTGGTTGACCAAAGAGACTCACCCAAGTGGGTGAAACAGAAAGGGGACATCCTTTGACCTGCCAGATCAGCCAACCCAACCTCAGCAACCAAGACAGTAGCAGATGTCACAATAGATCAACTTCCTATGGGACAAGCCAGACCCAGGAGCAATCAGTGGCTATTGGGTGGAGGGGGAGATGTCAAAACAAGAAGTGTCACACACACAAAAATAGATGGCTTTGTCCAAAGAATGGAGAGAAGGACACTAAAACATGAAAGGAAACTCAAGGTTTCTTGCTTGCTGGATGGCGAATTTGATGATGTTGGGCTATGAAGGGGGGGGTGGTTGGAGAATAGACGTGAATACAGTTCTCTTATTCTTAAGAGAAGGCATAATGTGCTTGTGTCCGTGTGAACAGGGCCATAGAGCATGAGGTTAATGGTGCAAGTCTGGCCCCAGACTGCCTGGGCCCAGGTCCACCCCCGCCCATCACTCACTGTGAGACCTTCCGCCAATTGTTTGACCTCCTCAAACCTCAGATTGCTCAGCTGTAAAATGGGGATTATAATCGTATCCATTTCATAAGCTATTGTAAAGGTTAGATGACCGACACAATGTGTATAGCTTGCTGCTTAGTGCACAAAAAATGCAAACCATTTATTAATTCTGTTATTACTATTGTTGTCAACATTACTGGGAGAGGACCTCAGAATTTAAGATGCCATTAAGTAGAGCTCAAGGCTTTGTACTCATGAGCCAAACTCAAAGGACAATGTTCCAAGGGAAGGATTCCAAGTCTTGGCTTAACTCCTGGGAACTTGTGAAAATACATACTGCTCAGATTAGTGTTTGAGCTAAGTGGGTTATAATAATAGCAACTGACACTGACATAGACCTCGCTGTGTGCCAGGCCCTGTTCTAAGCTCTTATATGAATTAATCCTCATTGAATCCTCACAGCAACCCAAAGAAGTAGGCATTATTATTCCCATTTTGTGGATGAGAAAACCGAGGTTCAGAGAGATGAAGTGACTTTTTTAAGGTCTCACAGCTAGTTAGCAGTAATGGTAGAGTTTAAACCCAAGATAGTCTGGCTCTTCCAGCTGTGTTCTTAACCAAACTCCCCACTACCTCTAAGTCAATGTATCCATTCTAGGACACCCAGTAACAAAGGCCAGTAAATGGTGCTTGCTTTGTACTTGAGGATAATGTGGTGAGGTTTCAACCTACAGAAATGTGATGAATCACAAAGGGTCATAAAGTCAAAGGAGTGCAGGGGGCAGGCAGAGAACAGACATGAGTGAAGCAGCCTGGTTATAGGACAATAGGGAGCAGTGGGGCCATGGCCGATTGGAGAGCACAGTTTAAAGGGTGCAGCCACCGCTCTGCTCCAGTGGTTATCACTTACCATGCAGGCCCCATGCAGCCCACTTTTCAAAAGGTGTTGGAAATCTGGGTTTTTATGTAAAATGCCCTGATTTTTAGATGTCAACAACCAATTCACATTATTAAAACACATGGTGAGGGCCCAAAACAACAGTTGCCGCCTAGACACCGTCTACCTTGCAGTCGCTGGTGGACAATTTGGCTTTCAAAGATCAGGTTGCCCCGGAGACACCATCTAAGAAGTGTTACAAGGGACCTAGAAGTCTTCATGTATGGACTTTCTCCATTCTTAATATCATGTCTCTATGTGGAGACGAAATGTGGGTGTATGTCTGCTTGTGACTGAAGCGTTGTTAGTAGGAATGAAATGTATGAGAGGGAGTCACTTCTCCACCCCTCCTTCCTAAGAGGCATCATTTCACAGTGGGCAGAGGCTAGGCTGTAGCACCAGTCTTACCAGGATTCAAATCCTGGTTCTACACACAGCCTGTCTGGCCAAGCTATTAAACCTTCTGTGCCTCGACTTCCTTATCTGTAAAATGAGAATAGAATTATTTCCCCATCTTTAAGGTCAGATTTCTTTTCTATACCTTTCCTTCCACATTATTAAAGAAAACAAAAAAAGTTTTCCAGAGTTAGAATCCAAGAGACAAACTCAGATTTAAAGGCTTTGTCATGTATGGGCACAGGCAACAGAGAGACAGAGACAGAGAGAGACAGAGAGAGAATGGGATAAAAGAATCAGCCCTTAGGGAATGAAATCAATTCTCTCTTCCATTAAGAAATGAATGGCAACATGGAACTTCTAAGGCAGAGTTTCCCGAGCTTTAGGCTACATAAGAGTTACCTGGAGAGATTTAAAAGAAGTTGGCATGCGAGCACCACCTCAAAAGATTCCAACTTGCTAAAGCAGAAGTGAGGCCCAGGAATTTTCATTTTGCGGGCTCCCACCCCCAAGGATTCAGATGCAGGTGGTCAACAGAACACGCTTTACCAAACCCTGGCAAATTTCTTCCTTCCGAAGTCCAAACGGAAAAGCACACTAACAGCGGCCATTAATGGAGTGGTCGGTTTTCATTTACATCAGCAAACACATCATCCTAATTCATTATGTGGAATTCAGTGCCAAGGAGGAGAATAAAGTTACCACCAGCAGATGTGCCCACAGGAAGGCAACAAGGCCTCTACCGATTCACTCTTCCAGCAACGGTGTTGTATCCAATTTTTCGCACTGTGGCCAGCCTTAATATTAGCCATCATTTTAATTGTTTCAATCCTGCAGACAAAAAATATATAGTATTTTATTGTTGCTTCAATTTGTGCCTCCCTGGTGGAACATCTTTTTTTATGTTTATTCTGATTTCTTCATCAATGTCCCACTAGTTTTTATCCTTTTCAAAGCAAAAATCTTTCCATTGTTGCTGGCGATTTAGATCTGACTTGTTTCTACCTCAACTTATCTGAGCCAACGAAGAAAGGCCTTCTGGAAATAGGTCATGTTCCTTATTTTTCGTGATGGAATTACAAAAATTCTCTGAAGACACGTTTATGCATAACAATTCCCAGGAAGCTTTACCCCAGCCAGAAATACAGGAAAGAAGATGGATGTGCTTTTATGTTTTTGCAAAAAGGTCAAGTTCTTGTTTCATGCCCACCATGATATATTTACTTCTTTCCAACACTAATGTAATTGAAGGCCATTTTGAGGCCAGGGAAGATTTTATTTCAATTTGCCAGTAGGAGAAATTTTACCAGTACAGAATGAGTTCACATTGTCTAACTCTTTGGCTGTTAATGGGACACAGTCATGTTGACCCTTACCCCCATTTACAGGTTAAGTTCTTCCTTAATGAAAACCATGGAACACAAAGGCTCTTACTGCTGAGAATGACAAACAAGCATTTTTAATACACAGTGGGGTGTGTACCTGACTAGTTAGATATCTGCAAAACCACTCAGACGTGCATTCAGTGGAGTTGTGCTGCATGTCCATTTAACTTACAGCAAATCAACTATGTGTGTTTCTCACAAAGGAAAAAGCAACTGTTTAAATGGAGCTGGAGATTCTGGTTGTCATTCTGCTTGGTGGTCGTAAGCATGGGTGGGATGTCACTTCTATTCCTTCTATATGAGCTCAGAGCATGGTTCCTGTGTTTAAACAGATGTCATGAGCCCAAAACCCATCCAACTACTTCAGCTAGTGCTCCATTCCCGGAATGGTCACCTCTTCCGCCACTGAAATGTCACTGGTTGTGTTGGGCTGATCAGGGTGCTGTGTGTGTTTCCAAGAGGGTGTCCTCCTATGGAGCTTCTAAGATTAGGTTGAATTATATTCAAAGCTCACCTTATGCCCTGATGTGAGAACCTCACCCCCAAGCAACATGAAGCTTTATCATATTACCAGGGTTGTCCGAGAGTGTCATATCTGTCTCCTTCATATCCAAGCTTGGTCGTGGTCTACTGGTTTTGCTGCTAAGGAAGTTACACCAAATCCCACAGAGCATCAGATAAGTGACCATGAACTTGACTACAAGGAGGGAGGAAGAGGAAACTTGGGAGGTGTGTAAACTTTCTGGGGAAGCAGCAATAACTGAAGCTTCTACCAGGTGTCTTAGGTGTGATATCGAAGAAATAAATATTTGGTCTCTGCCTCTGGGTCCTGACACAGAGCTTCTAACACCCTTGTAGATAGAAGTGCTAGGAGAATCTTTTGTTCTGATATTTGGTCTTTGACCCCAGTTCCTGACACAGAGCTTCTAAATCCCTTGGAATTTCCTTGATGGTAAGAGCATCTCTTTTTCTAACGAGGTGAATCTTGCTGGTTGCTGGACAGCTTCAGGAGGGGAGTGAGTTGCTAGGGAATCCAACCATGTGATTAGAAGGTTGAAAACTTTCAGTCCAATCCCCCAATCTCCAGCGAGGAGAAAGGAGCCAAGGTTGAGCTGATCACTGATAACCAATGATATAATCAATCAAACCTACATAATGAAGCTCCCATAAAGGGTTTGGAGAGTATCTGGATTGCTGAACCCGTGGAGGTACCTGGAGAGTGGAGTGCCAGGAGAGGGCATGGAAGCTCCACACCCCTTCCTAAATACCTTGCCTTATGTATCTCTTCCATCTGGCTGTTCATCTGTATACTTCGTAATATTCTTTGTACTAAATGGGTAAATATAAGTGTTGCCTTGAGTTCTATGAGCCACCCTAGCAAATTAATAGAACCAAGCAGGGGGTTGTGGGATCACCATTTACAGCCGGTTGGTCAGAATGACAGGTCACAATCTGCAATTAGCATCTGAAGTGGAGCGGGGAGTCTTGGGATATTGAACCATTAACCTGTGGGATCTGCCTCTAACTCCCAGTAGATGGTGTCATCATTTAATTAAATTATAGGCTACCCAGTTGGTATTCGCTGGAGAATTGCTTGGTATGTAGGAAAACCAGGCATATCTGGTCACAGAAGTCTGTTGTGTTGACCACGTAAGAGAAGAAAAACTGTTTATCTCTTATGTTAGGGATATAAAAAAAAAAGTCTTATTTTGTGGCATATGTCCATACAGGCAAGAATATTCTCCATTAAATACAAAACAGTGGTTCTGCAACTTTAGAATACTTAGAATTATTTTTTTGCAAGGGTGATTGTGATAATGCATACTTCAAAGCTACTCAGGGTCTTGACTGGAGCCCAGGAATCTGCATTTTTCCAAGCATCCCCGCTGAACCTGTCATCGGTGGCTCTGAGACCTGTGCTTTGAGAAACATGACTAGAATAACCCAACCTTGAGTCCTGAAGGCACCAGGAAAAAGTAAAAGCCTGTAGACATGTTGGTTTAGGCTAGGGATTTAAATTATTGAGATTGATAAACAGATGGCTACTATATTTAAATGTTTTACCTGTTTGATTTATTTCCCCACTTTCCCTAGCAACTTGAGGGCAGAGAATTTTCTAACTTTGAGAGACCACACGTTTCTGATTCTGTTTGGACCAGAACATTTCTCTGCTGTCCAAAGCTGTTGAACATTTCAGTTCAATAATTCCCAGCTCTTAGGAATTTGATGTCATGAAACCCTGCCTTTCTTTGCCCCAGCCACCATGTGGCTTATGTATTATGGACATCCTGTAAAATTAGGATGAATGAGACCTTTTTTTTATGAGTTTCAGTAAAGACTACCAATGATCTGATACTATTTCAAGAAAGTAAACTACCTGGCATTTCAACCGTTTCAGATTTCAATCTGTTCTCTAGCTGATTGGTTACAGCTCTCTTGATAAGGATAAAGAATCATTTTTTTAAAGGCAAGGACTTTACAATTTTAAAAAGGCAGTAGTTTACTTCAGATAGCATTTTCAAATGAAACTCAGAAAACTCATTTTCAGGCCTGGAATCTTCTAGAGTTAGATTTTCCAGCCCCTGGGGGAGGAGACTGAGATTGAGAAATGCTCAAGAAGCATTTTGCTCCATCTGTATCCTTCGAGTTTTTTTTTTTTTTTGCACATGCCACATGTAAAATAAAATATGTTTTTCAAATAGAATATATTTCTCAAAAGGAAGCCAGTATTTACAGTCAAAAGCGTGCAGGTCTGTTAGTCCATTTCGGCATTTGTGAAACCAGAGTAATCTGCATTAGATAAGGAAGCCATTGAGCTAAGAAAGGTAACCACGGAAGCTAAGTCCACTATCTTTCTGTCTTTCTGTCTTTCTTTCTCTCTCTCCGTATCACAAGCTAAGGCCACTGTCTTTCTGTCTTTCTCTGTCTCCGTATCACACAGTGCCTGAGGAGCCAGCGGGAGGTGTGCCGAGAGCGTGGAGGATGGACCTCATCCGCACACACCCCAAAGGAGTTTCCGAGGAAAGGATCCTTGACTTCAGACTGTGAGATCTTTTCCTCCGGGACTCTCCAGAGGCAGGTCCCTGGCAAATGAACAACAACAACAAAAAAAAGTCCAAAATTTTAGGAAATCCAAGCAACACGGCCAGATCTACCAAAGTCACTGATTTGTAAAAACAAAAAGAGAAAGGAAAAAAAAAAACGAAGTCTCACTGTTTCGGTTTAGTGAAGCCCATTTGTGTCCATTCCTCCTCTCCAGAGATGAGCCTCAGGAAACGTCATTTACTTTTAAGCGGGGGGACGGGTGGGTCCCGATTTAGGGGAGAGGGAGGTTTCTAGGAAGAGCAGTGGAAGCTGGTATTTACAATGTCAAGCACAAACATCGGCAGCATGTTTAAAATTGTCTAATGGAGTTGAATTCGTGGCTTTGCTTTTCTTTTATTCTTACATGTTGTAGCTTCATTCCAGTAACTTCTCCTCCATCAGCACCGTCATTCCCAGAGCTCACCGATGGGGTCATCACCGACTCAAGGAAGGGGCTTTCTGGACTTTTGTCTTGGTCCGTGCTTTTCCTAATAGGCCTCCTCTCGTGTGTGCATCCACACTGGTCAACTTGACCACCGTCTCACTCTGAGAATGTACTTGGTGTCAATTCTGGACACATGAGCACCTTCTCCACCCCAGTTTGGGGAATAAACTGGCTGTGTTTATGGAATGTGCTTTTTTTCCAATCTCTTTCTCTCTAGCAAGTCTCAGGCAAGATCTTTGATTTTCCTGGATGCCACCTGGAAATGCCACCCATCTTTCCTGTCAAATGTAAACCCTTTAGGTGCGAATGTACTGGTTTAATGACATCATTATTCTGCCTGCCTCTAGTTTCACAGAGCGTAAGACACGTACCACTGGTGGTACACAAGATAATTTTTAAGTAGTTTACAGGACAATATTAGATAATACTGAATCATAAAGAACCTTTCTCCTTTTGTATCCTTTTTCCATCGTGATTACAGCAAGGAGAAACTCTCTGTTGAGTGCTAACGGGTCTTTAACACCTTTGTTAATAACACTACAGCTCTTTTCCCTTTTTAACAAAGAAAGAGCAGGCCTCGGATTCAGAATCTTCTGTCTGGATAGAAGTTAATGATATTGTTTTTTTCTTATGGTATTTATTTTATTTGTTACCTTCCATTTATGGCTTCCCACAGATTAGATGTGATATGTATTTTCTGTTCTAATAAATTAACTTAAGAAAAGTAGAAGGACTCAAAAATATCAAGAGATTAACACAACAGATGACATGTATATATGGCAAAAGTCACTTCAAGAACTAATATTAGAAACCCAGTGATAATGAACTTGCATAAGCAAAAAAAAAAAAAGGCAACTTATTCTAATTGAATGAACAAGAGGCTGAGTCAAAATATCTGAATTCCAATGCCTTTTTCTTTTTTGCCACTAATTAGCTATGCAAGCTGATTTTAGGCAAGTTTCTTAACCTCTCTGTGCCTAGAATTTCTTCATCTGGAAAATGCAGTTAAGAACGCCTGCTACTTACCTCACAGTGTCGTTGTGAGAATCAATTGCCATAATGGTGAGAACAACCCTGAAGGGAAACTCTTAAGTGCTATACAAATACAAAGTGTTCTTCTTACCTTATTGTGAATCTCAGGCATTTGTTCAAATACTGGACCCCAGCAAAACATAAAAGTTGATTGACACAAGATTCCATCTGTCATCTTCCCCAGATGTCCGTCATGAGCCAGCACTTGTCCCAGGAGGACATTAAATCAGGGACATGAAATCTCAGCACACAGAGATGCTAGCGTCATTCCAGTAGATTGGATCCTGGTTTCCGTTTCTGACATCTTGTTTTTAGTTTGTGCATGTTTGGGTCCCTGATCTTTTACCCAAATCGAATGAAAAGTGTTGCTGAGAGGCAGAATAAAAATGGTTTTAAGTAAACCTGTTTGCTATGCTGTGTGAATTGTGTTTGGGGAGAGGAGGATTCCCAACCTTCCAGAGAGTTCCATAACCAAAATGTGGTTATTTGCCCTAGGCTTAGCCCCCAGGGAAGACCATGGGGAGGCTAGGGCGGGGCTGGGAGGCATCACTCTGACCTAACTTATGGCCTGAGATGCCCTTCTATGAAGCATTAAACATGTCCCACTAAAGTCAAAATAAGAAGAATTCTGTCAGTAAATGAGACCCCTGTCAAGGGGGCTTTGGTTTGTATTGGGCCCCCAGGGCCTAAGCTCTAAGATCAACAAAGTAGGATGGTCATCTTGTCAAGTGCATCCTGCAAAACTCAGATTGCCCCAAAAGCACAGTTAGGAAAAGGATTAACCTGGTGTATCAACCTAGGGACTCTTTGATCAGCCAGTGACAAAAATTGGCCAGAGCAAAAAGTAGAGTTTACTGCTCATATAACTGGAAATTTCAGGGATAGCTTCAGGTGTGGCTGGGTCTTGGTGCTCGGTGTTATTAGGGACTTGTCTCCCTCCACTTCTCAGCCCCCCGCTTGCTGAGTTCA
This sequence comes from Avahi laniger, assembly GCA_963575035.1. NCBI lineage: Eukaryota > Metazoa > Chordata > Mammalia > Primates > Indriidae > Avahi > Avahi laniger. Next base: position 13,132 of record CAUYSK010029555.1, on the reverse strand, counting down.
TGTCAGTTTCATCGTGAAACTATGGAAAGATGGCTGCCAACAGCTTTGGACTTCTTCCTACCAGCTTAACAATGCTTGAAGAAATAAAGTGTTTCTTCCTTAATAGCTCTAGAGAAAAAAAAAAGGTTCATTTCAAAATAATGCACAATTGATTTGAAACAGGAACCGACCCATCAGAATGGATACCAGCCATTAACAAACAGGTGTGGCCACTGTATCGACACAAATCGAGGCTGTGGCCAGGAGTGCATGGCACCCTCTTTGGCCAGGCTCGAAGTCAAGATTCATTCACCAGAGCTGAGTATAAGGTCAGCTCCACCCAAACTTTATGGATTGAGGGTGCGGGAAGGGTGGTTCCCCAAAGGAAAACCAAAGTGCTTTTACCAGAATAAGGAGAGACAAATGCTGGGCAGAAAAAAAGAAGAAAAAAAAAAAAAAGCAAGCACTGTCCACATTAAGCATGCCTCTTACTATGCCTTCCACACGCAGGACAAAAGTAATCTAATCGCTTTTCAAACAGTTTCCCCATGGTGCTCATCCATTTCCTCCTCTGACTCATATTTATAGAGCACCTGTTAAAACCACAGAAACGGGGCTAGGCTCTGGAAATTTCAGTATGAATAAGAGAGACCCCCGAGAAGGTCGCCCACGGTCTGGTAGGGGGAGCAGATATACACACAAACCATCAGGAGGAAACATGCGAGTACAGACTACAGACGCAGAGGGATGAACAAAGTATCATGCTGTTGCTTTGCAGGAGGGAACACTGGCTGTCTTCAAGGAAGCGACAGCCCAGGGAGCAAATGCCCCGTCCTACCACTGTCTGCATTGTCGAGGCTGATAGGGCGACAGCTCTTGAAGCTGCCTCTCTTTGCCCACAAGTTATGGGCAGAAGCAGATGCAGACATAAAATCGCTGGCCTCAGCTCCTGGATCAGCAAATCATCTCTGGCCTGCAGCAGGACAGCTGCATTCAGCAAAACAGTACCGTGCGTGTATCTTGATACGTAACCCTAGATCCAGGCTTCTAAATATAAGAGACAGTTTTGGGCCACCGATTACCAAAAAAAAAAAATTCTTCTAAGATAGCATTCTCATGTATGAGTGACCACTAATCCTTAAAAAATACTCATCGATGTTGAATATTCGAGCCTGGGGATTTACTCTTTAAAAAACAGGTCCCTGAACTAAGGCACTTTGAATTCTGGTTTTGACAAACTCAAAGAGAGGCACACAGACGACTCAAGCATCACCGATTATTGCTGGAGAAGCCACAGAAAGAAGGAATTCCCTTTCCAATGGAGATCTATTTATTTGCATATGTAATCCATTCATCCATTCATTCATGCATTCATTTATTCCAACACAAATTTATTTATCAGGGATCAGGAGAGGAAAGTATGAAGTTGCCTTTGTGCACTGTTTGCGTGAGGAGTCTGTTTTCCATTGTTTGAACCTGCTCCAAACCTGGGATGAGCGCCCAGTCAAATCTGCAGCGGTCCGGTCACGGCGTTCATCTCTCTTCCTGTCCCAGTGTAGACTTTCGCAGTTCACACTCACACACGGGTTCCCTGGCGTGCCCTGCCATTTGGTCTTCCCAAGCTGTCTGCTCCTGGCACTGCCACCAAGTGTTTATTCCCCCAGGTGACATGGAATCCTGTGTGTCAGGACTAGTTGTGCTTTGGAGTGAGTCTAAGTATGGAGAAAAAGTCATAAAAGGCCAAATCCTGCCTATATAGAGATGACAGACAGCCCGATGACTAACATGAAAGAGGACCTAACACAAATCTCCACACTTAGGAGGGAAGTTAAATAAATATCTCTTAAGCCATTACCAAAGCTCATGTAAACAATTACAGTAGCCTTTCTTAGAGAGCTCCCTGCGTCTTTGTTTTCGATTGATGGTGTAACAAATATTACAAACCTAATGACTAAACCCAAATTTATCATCTTATAGTTTCAGAGACCAGAAGTCTGAAATGGGTCTCACTGGACCAAGAGCAAGATGGTGGCAAGGTTGGATTCCTTTTCCACCTTCTAGTGGTTGCCCACGTTCCTTGGCTCGTGGTCCCCCTTCCATCTTCAAAGTCAGCAAGGGCCACTGGACTTGTTCTCACACCGCATCTCTCTTGTTGTGACTCCATTGCCTCCCTCTTCCCTATTTAAGTGTTCTTGTCCTGACTTTGGTCCTCCTGGAGAATCCAGAATATTCTTCCTATTTTAATGTCAGCTGATGAGCAACCTTAATTCCATCTGCTCCCTTAATTGCGCCCTTGCCATGGAACTCAACACATTCACAAGTTCCAGGAATTGGTATGGGGACCTCTTTGGGGACCATTATTCTGCTTTCATGTCCATCTCCCTACAACACACACACAGCAGCCAGCGTGAGCTCAAAGCCTAGATGGAACCACGCACGTCACTCCTCTACTGAAATCCAACCGAGCCACCCAATGGCCTCCCACGGAATTAAAACCCAAACTTTTAGCCATGGCCCACAAAGCTCTACACAATCAGACCCTTGGACACCTCTCAGATCTCCTCGGCTGCCCCACTCTCACCCCCACCCCACTCTGCTGCGGCCACACACTGGCCACCTCTCTGTTCCCCAAACACAGCAAGATCATTCCTGCCTCGAGCCCTTTGTGCCGTTTCCTCCACCCATAACGCCATTTTCCAGATGTTCACACAGCTGGTTCTTCCTCAGGCCTGGAGTCTCAGCTTCTCAGAGAGGACCAACCTAACCCCCTCTCTACGGCAGCCACCCCACCCCTCGCCACTTGCTATCACACCGCCCTGTGTTATTTCTTCCATGGGGTTCACCACTCCCTATCATTGTCTTGTTTATTGAACCACTTATTCATTATCTTCTTTATTGCTTACTTGATTATTGTCTATCTCCTCCCCCTAAGATGTCAGCATCCTGAGGGCAGCAACCTTGTCTCTTCTGTTCAGTAATGTATCCCCAGCACCCAGAACAGGGCTTAGCCCATGGCAGATACTCTATAGATATTTGTCGAATGAATGAAAGGTTCTTCTTCCCATGTACCCTGACCCCTCGCTAACGTCCACTCCTTTGTCTCAGATTAAGTGTCTCCTTTTTTAATTTTTAAATTTTATTTTAATAGGTTTAGGGAGTACAAGTTGAATTCCATTACATGTGTACATTGTATAGTGGTGGAGTGTGGGCTTTTGGTGAACCCATCACCCAAGGAGTGTACCTTGTACCCAGTGGGCGATTTCTCATTCCCCACCCCCTCCCTGTCTCCCCCGGCTGCTGAGTCTCCAACGTCCATACAGCACTCTCTCTGTCCTTGTGTGGCCGTCGCTTAGCTCCCACTTAAACGTGAGAACTTGCAAAGTGCCTCCTTTCCTCTCATATTAAGAGCCTCTTCCTCAGGGGGACATGCCAACTCTTCAAGAACATGACGGTGTCCCTTTGAATACTTATACAACCCTGTAGTTTTACTTCCGGTCTTATCACAATGGTAGATTCAGTTTGTGCCATTCTCATTTAATATCTGTCGTTTCCAGCAGATGATGTGTTCCCATGAGGACCATGTTCATCTTGTTCACCGCTGTATTCCTGGTGCCTGGCTTGGTACCTGGCGACATAGAAGGGTTTCAGCAATTATTTGTTGACTATATGAATGAATGAATGAATGAATGAATGAATGAAGGTGGAAAGGCAGGGAGAAATGGAAGAAGAGAACTGAACCAAAGTTTCCTCTATCACCTTGGGCTTTATTTTTACATTGTTATCTGACAGATTTAAACCTGAATTTTAAAGCAAGACGAAGCTAACCGAGATATTAGCTGAAAATCCTGTCTCGAAACTATTCTCACTTATTCCTTTTTCACTTATCATGAAGATTTTAAAAAATGTAAGAGATGGCAATCCACCCAGACGGAGAAGTAATTTCAGGAGGATATAGACCCAAATGAACCCCGGCCTTCTTTGAGGCTGGGATGCCCCCTAGTGGGAGCAGTGGAGAAAGGCACGTTACGGTGTTCACTGATGATTAGTTCATCAGTTGTTTTTGCTTTATATAATGGGATCCAGAAACAAACTGGAGGGAAATCGCACAACTTTGGAAAAGCAAGGAAGCAACGGATTCCAAGCAACCCCCTTCCAATAAAACAAACTGAGCTCATGTTTTTTAGGACTTCCCATGATGCCAGGCACGGCTCTAAGCACTTTGTGCTGACGCATTTAACCTTCACAAGAACCAATTGAGGAAGACGCTATTCATTATCAACTTTTGATAACAAAGGAAACTGAGGCACAGAACGATTAAGTAACTTGCCCAAGGGCCCAAAACTAGAAAGTGGTGGAACTAGAACTTGAACCAGAGCCCCACGTCCTGACCACAGTAGTACTTGCCGGCGATCACCACTGCAAAGCACTAAAGCACAGTCTGTTGCTCTTGAACCAGATTTTTTCGCTGACCTTACTTCTAGCCTGAAATTTCTCAGAAGTGACGTAGATACAATTCTTCACATCTCTGTTCCTTAGAAATACCCACTGCAGTTAAGACAATCAATCAAATGCCCAGTGAAGGTGGAAGACAAAGACTGGCTCAGCAGGGCTTGTCCTTCCGTCTCTACATTCTGTGATTCTAAACTTAACTCTTTTGTCCCAAAGAAGTTGTTTAACCACTTAAAAAAATACTGGATAACTATAATAACAAACATTATGGCTTGTTATCTCTCAGGAACTAGCAACCCTAGGTATAAGTACTACTATTAAATCCCCTTTTCCTCTGAAGACACTCAGGCACAGAGGAGTTAAACAATTTGTCCAAGGTCACACAGCTGCAGAGTGTTAGGCCATTTGATCCTAAAATCCGTGTTCTTAGTCACTGCACTTGACTAACTCCCATAAATCATCACTGACTCTCATAATTTAGTTCATAACCAAGCAAAAACAACAAAAATACTTTTTATAATGTAGCAGAACGGAATGACCTAATATCTTGTTACCTATTTTCCCTAATTAGTTGCAAGCTTGACATAAATTTGTGTGGGCTAAATTTTTAGGACAGATTTGTGTTAATTATAATAGATTTCCTTTTTTGAATCTTATTAGATATTTTAAAAACTCTGAGGTCTCACCTGTATGTCTAAAATATGTTTTCTATGCACAATAATTAATATCCACAGGAAAGATTAAGAACAGCTACATTCCTATTGTTAAGCAGTATATTTTACCACAATTTTTAGAAAATAAATAAGTTTTTTAAAAGTATTAAGAAAATAGAGATCAATTAAGTGATTAAGTAAATTATTGTACATTTATGCTGCAGTAGTTTTTTGGGTTTGGGGAGGGTTTTTTTGGTGTTTTGGGTTTTTTGCTGTTTGCGTTTTGCTGCCGCAGTAGTGTAACATGGTAGTTGAGAGCATAGCTTGGGAATTAGATTTTCTGCATCTAAATCATGGCTTCACCACATACTGGCTCTGTAATGTTGGACAAGTTACTTGTCCACTTCTGCCTTCGTTTATTCTTATGTAAAGTGGAGATAATAACAGAATGCGCCTCTTAGAGCTTCGTAAGGATTAAAGCAAGGAAAGTGCTTAGGACAGTGCCAGGTGTACAGTCAGCACTCTATAAATGTAACCATTCTTGTTATGGAATCTGCAGCCATTCAAAAAAAGTAACTCTGGATGTGCTGACATGGAAAGATACTACGGGAAAAAGTTCCTAATTGTGTAAATTTTTTAAAGGAGAGAGATGTAAGCAAGTACTTATTCTGGAAAAGTAGCTACACAATTATAACAAAATATATCTCCCCAGAAGTATGCAAGAAACTCTTTACAGATTATTTGGGGGGAGAGGAATTAGTGATCAAGGAGAAGGTATGAGGGAGACTTCTTTTTTTTATTCTATACCCCCAATACTGCTTGAAGTTTTTACCTTGTTGATTCATACTGAAAAATACATTTAGTTTTTTGAAAGAACATGATAGTATTTTCATTGCTCTTTATTGCCACCTAGGGGACGCTAAGGGCATTGCCTGCCATGATCACTGTCGCTGATGTTAATCCCACCCACGATCTAATAAGTGATCCTACCTTCTTGATTCAGTTATGTTATGCCAAGCAAGTCATGGCCCCCAACTTTCAGATCTTTATTGAGTTTGGTAACAATGAGAAACATGGATCCATAGTGATAAAATGTAATAGATGTTGAAACAAACACCTAGTTATATCTCCTTCACCGAATGGCCATTTCAGCTTCATACTTATAATGTAGATCAGCCTGACCCATTGGCCTGCCCAAAATTATCTCACCCCTCACCCAGTGATCTGTCCATGGTGCATAAGATTTCTACATCAGTCTGGTTGCCTGCGTTTAAATGCCGGTTCCATGACTTCCTAGCTGTGTGACCTTGAGCAAGTCACTTCATCTCTCTGAGCTTCAGTTTCTTCATCTGTAAAATACAAGTGATAATAACGGTAGATTGCTCGTGGGACAGTTGGGAGGATTATATGAGTTCATATGTCAAGCACACTGCCAGGCACATAATAAGGGCTTGGTAAACAATTTTCACTTTAACACCTACAGTCTTGAAATCTCAGTTTGATTGTCACTTCCTCCGGGAAGTCTTCTATGATATCCTGACTTGTTCACATTCTTCTCACTAGGTCACATTTCTCCTTCCTAGCATTTGTCATGGATAACTGTTGGATGATTGTTTCATTAACAATCTAGATCATAAGCACCCAGGGTCATCACCCCAAACCCATTAAGGAAACACTCCTCATTGCCTCTTTCCCTCAGCACCTGGCCATGACCAATCTGCTTTCTATTTATATGAATTTACTTATTCTAGATATTTCGTATAAATGGAATCGTATAATATGTGACCTTTTGTGCCTAGCTTCTTTCACTTAGCATATTTTCAAGGACATCTACATTGTAGAATGTATCAGTACTTTGTTTCTTTTTATGATTGTATAATATTCCATTGAATGGACATACCACAATATGTTTATCCATCCATCGCTCGTGAACATTTAGGTTGCTTCTACCTTTTGGCTATTAGAATAGTGCTATCCAATCTTGTTTTTTTTAAGTCTCCATGGTTTGTCTCATCATGAAGAATGAAATCTCACAGTACCCTGGACCAGAAACTAGGACACAAGATCCAAATGATGATCTGTGACCACTAGCTTCCTATATAATTCAGCAAGTCATCGCACCTCCTCATCTGTAACCTAAGTGGTTGATTTTTGTGCAAGTAGTTTATTTGCAAGGTGATTCTGAGTATTTATTTGGAAGATGCTCCCCAAGAAGTGATAAAGGAGGGGAAAGGAAGGAAATCAATGAATTTAGTGTTCATTTATGCAATAACTTGATCAAGTTACTGAAGTGGGTAACTGAGGTTTATTTCCACTAGGGAATACATCTTAGAGTTGTCCCATCCAAGGGGCAAGGGAGCTGGGGTATTTATCCACCAATACCCATCTGTCATTGGCTGAGGGTTGCTCTCAGGGTGTCTGCTGTGCACCCCCAGCTTCTGCCTTGTACAGACCAAGCTTTCTCCAGAAGGCTTTCAGCAGGGTCACACCTGCTCACAGCAGGAAGTTTTGGACATCTACAGAAGCGTGTGTGCAGATGGGGTATGGTGGTCCCAGCAGCATATGTTAGAGTGATTGTGAAACCCTGATCCTCAAATCCCTGGGAGCTTACATTTTAAAGAGATGAGACAGAGACAGACTTCCTTTTCTTTTATTTTTTTTCACCTCTATTGGATCTTTGCTCAAATACTGCTTTAGTTTGTCAGTTGTCCTTTGGGAAGGGGTAGGGAGTGTACATCCTTTTCTCCCCTGTTCCTTCAATGCTTCTTGAAAGAGGACAGATTTAGGGTAAACTTTATTAAGAAAGATGTGTTACCTTTACCTGGGCATTTCTCCCCTCTGGATGTTAGCTTACCCTGCAAGTGAAGCTATTTTAAAAATCTTTTTATCAAAAATAAAATAAAGATACAGGAAACCACCAAAAGAAATGTGTGGTTGAGGGAATTATTACAAGGCAAATGCTTTAATAACCACAACCCAGGTCGAGAAACAGAATTTTGTCATACAACCCAGAAGTCACAAAGTGAAGCTATTTGCCAATCGAGGTCTCTACCCCAAGATTGTACACTTCTTAAATTTACAAGTTTGCATTTTTATAACCAGATGAATTCTAAGACTCAGCTCAATGCCTTAATTCTATGATCATTATAAAATTTACAATATCAACCATCACAAAAATCAGGGATATTCTCCCGTACATAAACCCCTGAGTATTCTTAGATGGGGAGAGTTCTTCAGAACGACACTGATGTTTGTAGACAGACCAACTGGGGAGACAAAGGTTTTTTTGATGAGGCACACCAATGACCATGATGTGGAAGGAAGGGCCAGGTGATCCAGAGTCCAGTCTCAGGATGACCTATGATCATCCGAATGACCTCAGGCAAATAGTTTGACCTCTGGGCTTCATACTGTCCCTTATGTAAAACAAACAGGTTGGTGACGGTGCTGATGTCGATTCTAATCCATCCTTGCAAGGGAGGATGTCCGCAAACACCATCCTTAACCCTTTTAGTCACAAGTTGCAGGATAAATGAGATTTTATCTGACTCTAGGTGACTTTTAAGGACTCGAAAACCTGTTTCTTTCTGGTCTTAGAGCTGGAGTGGATTTGTAGGCAAAGTTGGGTGGGCTCCTGGCTGTGGCTGTGATGCAAATGCCCTGGTTTGTTTGGGGGAGAATCTAGGGTCCCTTGTCATTTCTCTCTGCACTGGCTGTCAGCTGAGAGCAGTGAGCAGATGATGCCTCTGACACAGCGATGCCCTAACAGTGGCACTTCCTGGCACACCCCCACCGCCAGGGTGGAGTGGTCCGACACCCACACCAGCAGTGAATCAGAGAAAGAAGAGGCCCTTCTGGTGCTGGGGAAAGTCATGAACCATTGTTAAATAAAGATAAGTGACACAAAGTGACCCATGAAAAACACAACTGGGACCCAAGTAGACACTTGTAATTGGAGTGTCTACCCTACCTGTGATTTTCAGTATGGGGCCAATAGCTAATAGATAGCGCTGTTAGTTTCTCTGTCACGAAATCTTGATACCATATAGTGAGATTCTCCCATCAGCCGTTGACAGCATCCTCAGGATGTCGTTCATGGCTTTTGGCGTCAAGGGCCCATGCTTTCAGTTATCTTATCCAAGCCAGAGCAGATGTCTTGAAACTTTCTTCATGCATCAGAGCATCTGCACAGCTCAGATAAGGAGAGAACTCCAACATTTTCATGTTCATGGCTTCCTCCCTGATTATTATGAGGAAGTCAAGGCCAATATTAGAAAAACAGCTCAAAGAACATATTCTGGGTCATCCACAGTATCCTTCCAGAAGTATCATTCCAGAACTTTCCATTTGCATGCATAATGATGCTAATAAAAGTGCTAACAGTTATTGAGTGTTTACTAAGAGTCAGGTGCCATGCTAAGCACCTTTTATGCATAAACAAGCCTATAAAGCAGGTGTTGTTTTTATTCCCATTTCAGAAAGGAAGAAACCAAGATAACAATTACTATTAATAAATAGTGAAGCCAGAATTCGAACCCAGGCAGGCTGACTTCAAAGCTCATGCTCTTGGCTTCTGTTGTCCACTTGCTTTTGGACCTCTCAGTGTCATAGACACTGCCCCATGGTGACCCACAAAATTCTATTTCTTCGTTTTTAAAAGTTGCTTGGAGGCTGGGCGCAGTGGCTCACGCCTGTAATTCTAGCACTCTGGGAGGCCAAGGCGGGCGGATTGTTTGAGCTCAGGAGTTCAAGACCAGCCTGAGCAAGCGCGAGACCCCATCTCTACTAAAAATAGAAAGAAATTAATCAGACAACTAAAAATATATAGAAAAAATTAGCTGGGCATGGTGGCGCATACCTCTAGTCCCAGCTACTCGGAAGGCTGAGGCAGAAGGATTGCTTGAGCCCAGGAGTTTGAGGTTGCTGTGAGCTAGGATGATGCCACGGCACTCTACCCCAGGCAACACAGTGAGACTCTGTCTCAAAAAAAAAAAAAAAAAAAAAAAGTTGCTCGGTATTCTATAAAATGAATGTATTCAACTCATTTAGCCATTCTCCTACTGACCAACTTTTAGAATTTTGCAGTTTTTCATCTACTTGTATCATCAAATCTTAAGATTCCACTGATTGTAAGAAGCATCCAATTTCAGAGAGGGTAAAATGTGAAAAAAGGCCCATTTTAGAATTCATATATTACTGTATTAGAGATGATACTGCAAATACTTGTAAATAATTTTCATGTGTATATTTCTGTGATGTTTCCTGGAAGTAAAATTGTGTATCAAATGAGGGTGCATTTTTTATTTTGATAGATACTGCTAAATTCCCTCCAGGAAACCTTATCTTAGTCATCTGTGTTCCCCGTTTCCTTAACACAACATCTGGTACTTTGAACGTACTAAATAAATGTTCAGTGGGTGAAATGCATGACCAGACCTAGTAAATGCCAATCTTAAGATATTCACACGGAAAAGCAAAACAAAACCGTGAAAATGACTGACAATGAGAAGATTAGGATATTTTACTACCACAAGTGTATGCATTTCTTGCTGAAGCACTGGCCACAGTAAATGACAAGCGCTTATGCATTTTATGCAGAACAATGTGTCCAAAGTGATTACAAGATATCTTGCAAAATTACCTATCAAAAGGCTGTGCACTCGATTTAATAAAAATACACTAATGACTTCAGCGTTTTACAACTCCTAACCTACTAGACGTAAGATTATTTCCTGAGACTTTACGGTCCGCCATTTCCTCAAACACCTACAAGACCTCCTTGGGTTCGCCAGACCCTAATCTCCAGAAATTACGATTCAGCGGATCTCCAGTGGGGGCTGCACTTTAAACAAGCACTCCAGGTGATTCTAATGCTCTCTAAAGCGTCAGAGCTAGTGCATTAGAGGGCTTTAAGAAGAGGACTCTCTTAGTTAGATTTTCACTTTAGAAAGATTCCTTTGGCTGTAAAGTGTAGAATGAACTGCAAGTGGGCAAAGACACCTTATCTGACGGCACCACTCAGCTCAGCACGCGGAGAGCGGCCCGGACAGCTGGCCCGTTGGGGCGCCCCCTGCCGGCCCCCAGCGGCCTAGTCCTGGGCCGGGCCCTGGGCGGCCGACTGCGACTGCGCGCTCTGAGGCCCGCCGAGGCGCACCGCCCAAGACCGGAAGCGGAAGTGAGGTCGAAGTAGCCTCGCGCGCTTGGCTGGCTGCCGCCATCCTCACACCCTGGACCGGGCCAACTCGCGCAGTCGCAGGAAGCGGAAGTTGGGAAGGGGTGGGGGAAAGTTGTTGGGAAAGTGTCGGGTTATTTTTGAGCTCGTTGGGTTCGCGCCGCGGTCGCCTGAGCAGGTAAAGCGCGATTGCGAGACTTCGTCAGCCCTGCTGACTGGGCTCAAGCCGGCTCTCGGCCCCAGGTAGCCTGGTGCTCCTTACAGAGTCCCCTAGCCGGGGTCCCTTTTCCTGGAGTGAGGCTCCGTCCGGCTGCCCGTGTCCCCACAGACCCCCGTCATGGGCAACACGAGCAGCGAGCGCGCCGCGCTGGAGCGGCACGGTGGCCATAAGACGCCCCGGAGGGACAGCTCGGGGGGCACCAAAGACGGGGACAGGCCCAAGATCCTGATGGACAGCCCCGAGGACGCCGACCTCTTCCACTCCGAGGAAATCAAGGTATGGGGATTGAGGGAAACGTTTCCCCTTGACTTGTGTAGACGGGGGGAACCCTCCACCGTATTCCCGCCACATCCCCCCGAAAACCATCAGAACCGGGAGGGAGGTGGTACTGCACCCGGTGCACTTAAAGCCAGGTGTCCTTTGAAAGAACCCTCTTAGCAGTCCAGGAACCTGTGTCTAATTACCGATGTGAGAAAGTCACCCCGAGGGAGGAGGAACTCCCTTCGTTCAACATCATTAAGGAGAAAGCTCTGGGACAGGAGTTTCAAATTCTTAATTAATTGAGTCGAGCTAGCAGTAATTGAGCCCACGTCTCTGCTTTTCTCTTAGGTGTAATTAATTTCACGCTTTGAGAAATCTTCCTTCATCTTTAGGCAGACTGGCACTTTTGCAAAAGTTGGTTTTGGAGTTTATTATCCGTTTTGAAGATAAACTAGAGCACACGTGTAAACTGAAAGAGTTGAACAGCTGCCTGCAATTGCCAGAGGTGCCGAGTTCTGCCTAACGCTTTTGGGTCACCCTGCTTATTTAGACAAGCCTAGAAAAGTCATTCGACTTCTGGAGGTCAGTGGGTGAGTGAAGTGTCAGTCTGAAGGAGGCAGCCAGCAGCTACTCAGCTTTTCAACTGTGTTGTTTAAATATGACTTAATATCTTAAGCAGACCAACGCAAACATTTTTGCAGGCCAAATGTGGAATCCATTCTGCAATCTGTTTTAATTCTGTCAACGGAAAAGAAGCCAAACTCTGTAATACAATAAGAAGAGGTTTGTTCTGAGCCAAATTTGAGTAACCTGGCCAGGAGCCACACCCAAGAAGCCTTGAGCAAGTGGACTTCCTGTGGTTCGAGTTACAGTTTGATTTTATACATTTCAGGGAGACAGAGATTACAGGTAGATCAATACATGGAAGGCATACATTGGTTTGGCCCGAAAAGGTGGGCTGTCTCAAAGCTGGGGCTTGCCAGTTACAGGTGGGTTTAAAGACTGTTTGACTTGTAATTGGTTAAAAAAAGAAATGAAGCTTTGTCTGAAGGCTTGGAACGTTTTAAGATAAGAAAGTCTGTTAATCGGAGACAAGCTGCCAGCCATGTATGTGTTGTGTAAATTGACGACTGTCAGGTTTGTCTTGCATAGCCTTAGGCCTGTCAGTGAGTTACAAAGGATGCCTACAAGAAGGGAGGGGGGGCATGATGAGGCATGTCTGACCTCCCTTTCTTGGCCTGCAACTCAGTTTTAGGGTATCTCCTTGGCCAGGAAGGGGTCCATTCAGTCGGGGGGTGGAGGGAGTCTTAAGATTTTATTTTAGTTCACAATTCATTGAAAACTCAGATAATGCTTGACTTCCGCTTCAGCAGCATTCCTGTTAACCACCTTGATAAG
>CAUYSK010029554.1:0-11646 GCA_963575035.1 Avahi laniger | reverse complement strand
GAGCAGTGGTAGGCCCATTTTATACATTACATCAATATTACAGGAAAAGTTTGTGATTTAAATTCTACAGTGACTGATATGATCTTTAAAGATAATAGAAGTGAGCTGTTGTATTCATATTATTATAAATATGTGCTTGGTTTCCTTTGAATTATATGAATTTAAATAAATGGCACTCATGAAAAGGTGATGTTTTATTTTACTTTTTCTTTTTTTTTTAATTTTTTGTTTGTTTGTTTGTTTTGAGACAGAGTCTCGCTCTGTTGCCCGACTAGAGTGCTGTGGCATCAACCTAACTCACAGCAATCTCAACTACTGGGCTCAAGCCATCCTCCTTTCTCAGCCTCCCAAGGAGCTGGGACTACAGACATACACCACCATGCCCAGCTAACTTTTCCTATATATTTTTAGTTATCCAGCTAATTTCTTTCTATTTTTAGTAGAGACAGGGTCTCGCTCTTGCTCAGGCTGATCTCAAACTCCTGAGCTCAAACGATCCACCCGCCTCGGCCTCTCAGAGTGCTAGGATTACAGGCGTGAGCCACTATGCCCAGCCTTATTTTAAAGTATTGTTTTAAGTTACCTTTCTAAGGCAAAGATGAACTGAAGGGAGACTTAAGAAAGAAATGCAAGAATAATAAATAAAGAGAAAGTGCAAAATTCAAGCTTCACAACTAAAATCTAATTTGAGTAGTGTTTGATGTACTCACTTATAGACAAGCATTTTGCTCTGACAAATATTTAAATTTTGTAACATGAAAAAAAAATTTTTCCTTGTGCAACCTTAGCAACCTAGGCCTACACTCCTGAAAGAGGACTATCCTGTGAATGTCTGTTTATCTCTAATTTTTGACATGACAACTGGCACAATGTAAGCTTCAATGAATGTTATTGAACTGTAATTCAAAAATATTTCCCTGCTTATTAGAAATAAGTTGTCTCGTTATTTATACAATGTTTATAGGGTAATATAGTAACAACTACTATTAATATAGATCTTACTATGTGGACTATGTAAATGTAGTATCACGCTTACTTTTCTAAACAGTTAAGAAAGGTATTTAATAGTGAAAAATACTGAGTAATCCCATTTTATAGAAAAGAACTTTTAGTTCAGGGAAGTTAAATAATTTGTCTGAAGGTGCCTAGAGAGTTGCAGCAATACTCAGATCTGAACATGGGTGGGTCTGACTTCCAACCTCTTGTCTTTCCTCTGCACACATCTCTGTATGATGTATACCTTCCTAGATTCTTACCCATTGGCCTATCTGCCCCTTATTTCCTCTCAGTAACACCTTTGCAACATTCTACGTTAACTTTTTGAGCATAAAACTGGACTATAACTATGGGGTGAAGAAAGAGGAGGGAAGGCCAAACTTCTCACCAATTTGGGAGTTTGGGAGCTGTGTTTTTGTTCTGTTTTTTCAATATATTTATGGATAATCATTTAATGTTCCCATCTAGGTAGAAGCAGACAGGTATTACCATATGTGCATTCAAGAGATAGACATAGTGCCCTGAACAGAAAATGTAAAGGGGAGAAAATGGAAAGTAGATCTAGAATCTACCTCAGAAGCGGCTCCACCCTCTCACAGCTGAGAAGTCACGTCCATGGAGATGTTTCTTGGAGATAAAGTCATCTGGGGTGAAGACACGAAATCCCTCATCTGAGACAGAGAATGAGCGAGAGAGCAAGAAAGAGCTTGTTCAGAGTGGGTAGAGAACAGCAAGTGAACTAGACTAGACTCTCGCTAGGAATTATGACAACAAGGACTGTCATATGCTAAATAGAATGAACTTCTATATATTACTCCACTAAGGACATAAGAGGATTAAGTCTTTACTAGTTAACTTGTTATCTCAGTTATGGACTCTCCAATGGAGGGATTTTCATTTTTACGAATAAAAGCATGGTTTCGCACAGTAGTCCACCAGGCTGAGAAATGAGGCCACCCTTTTGCACAGCCCCATTTTCCGTGCCATCGTGAAATTCAGTAAAAGCCACGTTCCCCTGTGAAAGGTTACCCCTGATTCCAATAAGCTCTAGACTGTCTGAGCAGTGAACATTTTAAATCAGCATAATTATATTTCACATGGCAATAAACACTTTCAGTTTAAGTGTGCATAATTTGTCTCTTTGTCTGACTCTCTTTGTTGCATTAGTTTTTCTCCATGGTGAGCATAAAATAACAGGATTTGTAATGATTCCCTAGAGATTACTCTTTTTCCTTTCTCTTTTAAAAATGCTCAAGATGCTTTGTTTATTTTTTAAAAGAAAGAAAAAGAAAGTTGGATTTAGAGAAAAAAAAATCTCATCTCCAGGTCTTTGGTTTTGAAAAACTGTAGGCAAGTTCTGAGTGTTAAAAGTTGTTCTTATTGCAGAAAACCAGGCTTCCCAGCTTATTCGACATATCTTCTCATTCTCTATTCTACGGCCAGGCCTGAAGTTGGGCAGACTCAAGGTTAGTTGTCTGGCTTTGATTGGTATTCAAGTGGAGTGGTGAGTGTGTCAGGCTCTAATCCCTGCAACACATGGTAATTTTTTCATTCTCTCTCAGCCTCCACCTGTTCCATGGTCCAGTGGAGGACTGCAAATCCTATCAAGGGAGGGCAGCCTGACTAAGCCCGCTTCCCTGGCTTGAGTCCATCACATGTGCACTCGGGCTGCAGAGCGCCCAGCCAGCTGCAGCCCAACGATCATGTTATCAGATGACGGATGGCTTCATATCAGGTGTTTAAACTGACGAGCTGCCCCATCTGGGAAATGATTCGGGAAGTCTGGCCTCACTTGATGAATGGGGAAAGTGACAATCAGAGTGACCCCTGCAGCCTCCCTGCTGCTGCCCCAACAGCCACCGTCTCGTCTCTCCCACTGGTTTACTTTTTCAATTCTATTGTCACTCAGCTGAGGTTAGACCTACTGTCACTAAATTGTCACTAAATTATATCATTAATCCAAATATTTTCCTTGCAAGAACCTTCATAAAATGGATGCCAGGCCTCCAACAGACTCATGATCAGAATTAGGGAGCAAGACACAGGATTCAGTCCAGTAATTTTAGAGGTTGTTTCACGTGGCTTTTCACAGTCTGTTTTGAAGTAATTGCGGTATTTTGGAGGGAACTGCGTATTTTACCTGGAAATCAAATCGGGATCCTCTATAGCAAAAAATGCAGGGGGAGAGGGGTCAATGTATTGTGCATGGATCCAAAGACTATTAATTCTTCTATATTATTAATTATCAAGTACCAATTGGTGTCCCTTTATGAACATTCATAGGACTCTCAAAATGGCTTTCCCAAACTACCTTTATGAGACAGTTTGTGATTTGACAATCTGGTTTTAAAGAACTAAAGTTATTAAGAACCTGTGTTCGGCATTGCCTACTTTTGCTCAGTATCATGCGCCTTTAGGGAATATGTATGCTTAAGGCTAGATTTACAGAGCACAAGACGAAATGGAAATTTCAGTCAGTGGAATTAATGTTCCATCACCCCCTTGATGTTGTATTGCGAAGATACAATCTATTTATAGATAGTATATCGTATCAATTATTCCTCATAGCAAATATTAAATAATGGAGATTAAGCACAATGCACGAACATTTCAAAAACAATTTTCTATGCAATATTTATTTTCATCAACAATTTCAAATGACTGTGAAAGACTCATGGGCCAAATACCAATTGTTTTATCTTTAATTTAAAAATATATTGTCATCTAGGTCTTCAATGAAAATACTGCTTTGTCCACCCTATATAAAGCACATCATTTTTTGCAACCATGAACAGTGAATAAACAAAACAAAGGGGGAATTTAATGGGGATGACAGCACAGCAGGTACATTTATGATTTAGTATCATTTCAGTTTTCATCCAGGAAAATTGTCAACCATTCTGAGAATAAAAAATAAAATGCTATGTACTGTATGGTATAACCTCTTTAAATTGGCAATTTGTAGCCGTTTGATAATTCATTCTTAAGCAAACCTCAACTGCTTGCTACCTGCTATATTCATTAGCCTGTCCATCTTCCTATTCCCTGTAGAGCACGTGGAACTATGCTAGAAAAATGTGCTGCTGTGTACATTTGCTACTTAATACACGTATATATGTTCACCATGTATTTTTATGCTATTGTTTTAGAAAGATGAGCAAATCCTCTTTTCTTTTGGTCTGGGAGATAGTTATTAATGTTTTCTGGATGTTTTGCAACAGATCCATTTTAGATAAATAATGCATTACACACTGTGTCATATGCAGTAGAATTTTTTTTATTCAGCTATTGAGCATAATATGCAAACTCAATATAGAAACTACCAAATTTTAGGAGCAACAGCTCTCTGTATGTGGCACATTTGCAAATATGGGTATTTCAGGGTGCAAATTAAAATAGTTTGATGCACCATATCACACTTTCTCAATGAAAGGGAAACTTTCCTTGTGCTTACTATAAACACTTCATTTACACGTTTATTTGAGACTTTGTTAAATTAGATTATGTAAACACAGGCTGGATAGCAAGTCAGATTTAATACACACGAGTTTTAAAACTGACTCGCATGCTGAACATAAAAGTATAAAGGACTTCACCAAGATTTATTGATTCATGTCAAGGCATCATTACTTTTCAAAGTGTGAAAAATGATCATATATTTATGACCTGCCGACTGAAGCTGTTTTGTGAATTAGCAAAAGCTCTGGAGAGGAGCAGCCTAATTGCATTATCATAGAATCAGAGATGGTTGTCAATTTCCCCCATTTAGCTTTTCTCCTTTAGTTTGTTAAAATGAAGGTGCCATACGTTGGTTGAATTCACTAATACCCTGATGAATGAGATATTTTCCCAGTAGGCTGGCTACCAGTATAAACAGTGAATTAGGAATGATAGACCATCAATCATATCTCCTTCAAACGGATCTCTGCCCTGAGATTATACATAATATATTAGGGCCACTTAAAAAGTTTTCACACAGGATTCACTGATGAAAAGACTTAAATTGTCCATAATCTTCAATATCTCCTATTGAAGGAAGACTAGTAAATAGGTCACTTTCTTTATTAACACAACTTTCATTAATTGTCTATTTCATTTCAGTCGTACTATTTCTTTTTTAAAAATATATAATACTGCTCACATTATATTGGTTACTGTTCTTTAGCAATATCCTAATTGGGAGAGTGAATTCTATTGTTTGGTAGTCATTATTATTTCTCCTTACAGGAATCATGAGTTAAAGGCCTAACTCTGAGAAACTCACGTCATCTGAATACAGGCTAAAACAAATGTTCACCAACCTCTTATATTTTTGGCATCTACAAGTCTTGGATGACCTGGTGATTTGTGCAGTGTTTTTTATGCGGAGGGTCATATCTTGCCCTCAGGCGCCATGTATGGTTCCCCTGGGATTTTGTCCCTTTAATGGAAATTACGAGTACGCATCCAAGGGCAAGATTTCTCCCAAAGGGATTTATCCTGCCTCAATGTGCAAACATAATTCTCATTAAAATTAATAGGAATTGTACACATGCATCTAGGGAAGAAATAGACTCCTAGGTTCAGATCACCTCAGTCTGTCTCATGCAAAAGATGACGGGGTCTGCCCTGGGGATGGGCACACAGCCAAAGGTTTGAGAGTTCAGACAGGCAATCAGAGCTTCCAACGCTCACCTACACCATGTGTGAGGCTCTGCAAATTCTTTTTTTTCATTGCAAGAGATTGTACAGGGAACCTAGCTAGACTCTTATTTGCCAAGCTTTTCTCCAGCATTATAATTATTTCCATGATTTCTTCTCCAGGGAGTTCAGGGAAAACTGGGCATTGCTTATACTTGATTCCTGGGTTGAAGGTTTTGGATCATTTGTATTTATCAGAATCACTGGACCATAATATTTGTCTATTCTTTCCTTTTGTAATTCTTCAAAAATACATCTTATTTGACTGGATAAGTGGTATTTAACTCCTGGTGTGTTTTAGGGTCTGAAAAATCAGCTCTTTATTCTGGGGAAATGCAGCTTTAATGCACACATTGCTAAACTTGTGTAAATTCAACCAAACAACCTTTTTAGACCAACTGAATCTATGTAGCATGAAGAAAAGAAGAGTAAACTTGGCATTCAGTTAATTTGACCGTTTCTGTTGTTGAAACCACATAAATTAGCTCATAAAAAAGTATAATTCTACCCCTCTGAAAAATGTTTTATTTTTTAAAAATGAATAATTTCAAAAACACTAATATAAACTACTCTGAAGCTTATCTGAACAAGAATTTCTAAATCTTCTCACTTATAAAAACCAGCATAGTATAGAAAAAAAATAGGTGGTTTTATTGATTTAATTTCATCAATGTAAACAACATATTTAAAGTTTACTTTTTAATCTCCTTAAGAAGTGTATATCCAAACCAATTTTTACATCAATCAAATAAACCATAAATCTGTATTAATAAAGGACATGTGTATACAGTGAGTAGACTTGGCTAGAAGGTATAATAGGTGCGAGCTGTCACATCTTAAAAGAAAAACATTGCAAAAAAGTAGGACACTCAAGAGACTGCAAAAATAGATAAATTAAATTTCTCACATTTTCAGCTGCAATCAAATTGGTCAGGTAGTTCACTGAATCAAAAAATACTTCCAAGCAAAACCAATAAAGCAAGTGTTGAGACTCAGCTGTATGATTGGCACACTTGCATTTTGAACCTGTTTATAACTGAGTAATAACTATAGGCTAAGGAAAAGATCTTGAAGATGAATACAGGCAAGATGATGTTAATTTTTCAATAATTCAATTTCTTTTCCAAAGTAGAATTTTGGTTACCGTCTTCAATACTCCTTTCTATTGTCAGTGGCACCTTCATTTCTTGATTCTGTCTCTTTTACTGGATACTTCCCTTTCCACAATCCTGTGACCTTTGATGTCTCCCAAATTTCCATCGCCAACTTTTCTGTTCATTGCAGACTCCCTTCCTTGGCTAATACTGGATTCATGTAGCTGTAAGTACCATTTTTGAACCAGAGACTCTCAAATTGTTATACAGTAGTCCCCCTTCCTGCAGGGGATACGTTCCAAGAACCCCAGTGGATGCCAGATAGTATCAACCCTATACATACTATGACATTTCCTATATGTATATACCTGTGACAAAGTTTAATTTATAAATTAGGCACAATAAGAAGTTGACAACAATAACTAATAATAAAATAGAACAATTATAACAACATACTGTAATAAAAGTTTGTGAATGTGGTTTCTCTTTCTCTCAAAATATTTTTTGTACTATACTCACCCTTCTTATGATGATGTCAGATGATAAAATGTCTATATGATAAGATGAAGCGGGAGGAATGACAGGCATTATCACTTAATATTAGGCTACTATTGACCTTCTGAAGATATACGGAAAGAAGATCATCTGCTTTGAGAGTTCTGGATCATCCAGCCAGGACAATATCAGTGGTTGGATATCAGGAACAGATGATGTTGGTGACCAACGGGCAGTAGTGTCTACAGTATGGATATGCTGAACAAAGGGAGGATTCATGTCCTGGGTGGAACAGAGCGGGACGACAAGAGATTTCATGACACTACTTGAAGTGACACATAATTTAAAACCCATAAATTGTTTATCTCTGGAATTTCCCGTTTAATATTTTTGGACTGCAGTCGACTGAATAACTGAAACCTCGGAAAGTGAAACAGCAAATAAGGGAGGACTATCATATCACACGGTGGCCACTTTTCTGAGGTCTAGATCCTACTACAAATGGCCTCCTCCATATTTCTGCTTGACCGTTCATCAAGTACATCAAACTCAACATGGGCTAAAAAGAGCTTTTGTTTGGCTTGATAGTTATTTATATCTACTTAAAGAATTCAGATTAATGATGACTGACAAAAGATAACAGAAAAGCCTTGGAAATGGTCTTATTTTCTCTCATACCATATTCTGCAGAACATAGGATATAAAACTAACTCTATATAATGTGATACATCACATCATTCGGAAAAAACTAAATTATAAATGTTGTATAAACATAGGTATAATTACTTATTTTGAATGAATATGCATCTGCTTAAAATGATAATGACTTGTGCGAGTTCCCTCTTCCCACAAAATATTTTTTGCCTACCATTTATGCACTAGCTAAGGTAATGGAGAATGTCTTTGAAAATTATTAGCATCCATATGATCTTTCATATGGTCATTTCTGAATGTGTCTGAAATTATTTCAATCCATAACATAAGTGAAAGCAAACTACATTTTAATCCAATATATCTCAGTATGCATAAACATTCTTTTAGTTCCTTGCTGATAGATAAATTAGCAAAAATAAATGTAAAAGTGTCTAAATAACTAAATATCAGATTAGTTAAATTCAGCTTCATGCCAATAGAATCCTAAGTTTCAAATGGGCATGGACTATATATATGGGTTTACTTTTTCTCTTCTTTTTATCTTTTATTTTAAATTTGTAAAAGTAGCATATGAATGCATAATGACCCAAAAAAATTTAAAAATACAGTAACATATAGAATAACAATGAAAGTCCCTTTTCAGCATCCCTATCTGACAGCATAAAGATAAATAAAATTAATAGTGTTATCTGCCTGTTTTGTCATAGCCATGAATCTAGCACATAGAACAATCAATAACATACATAGCTGTTCACTAAATATTTGAAAAATTAATTAATATTTTTCCAGTAATCTTGTATATATTTGCATGCATATTCAAGATTTATGTGAACACAATGTCCTTAATATGCTGTGACTTTGTTGTTGTTACAACACCATCTATAGGCTCTCTTGATCTATCTCACTTTTTAAGATTAATTTTATTGTGTACATTAAATGTATACAACATGATGTTTTATGTATGTGTGTGTATATGTATAAAATGAAATGGTTACTATAGTGGAACAAATAAACATATCTGTAATCTCAAATAGTTGTTCACTTTTTCCCCTTGTGGTAAGAACAGCTATAATCTACTAAGCAAAAATCCTGAACAAAATATACTATTATTACCTAAAGTCTTCATGTTGTACATTAGATCTTTCAACTTGTTCCTCCTACATATTTGCTACTTTCTATGCTTTGAGCTACTACCTCTGCCTCTTATAAACACTGTTTTATTTTCTATATCTATATATTTGACCTCTATTTCTTTTAAGATTTCACACATAAGTGAAATCATACAATATTTTTCTTTCTGTGTTTTGCTTATCTCATTATTTTTAATAGTTGCATAGTTTTTCATAATATGAAAGAAAAACAATTTATTTACTTGTTCTCCTTCATATTGTACCCAACTTTTTATGACTAGAACAAATGCTGCAATGATTATCTTAAAGCATCATGTTTAATCACATTGGAATATTTTTGCAGAATAGATTTCTAGAGATGGAATTTCTAGGCCAAGAGTATATAAGCATTTAAAACTTAGTCAGACAAGAATTTTGTATCCAGCAAAACTAAGTTTCATAAATGAAGGAGAAATAGAATCTTTCCCAAAAAGTCAAACATTAAGGGAATTTATCACCACTAGACCTGCCCTAAAAGAAATGCTCAAAAGTACTCTAAACACCAAAAGTATGGTCAATATTTGCTAGGATAAAAACGTTCAAAAAGAAAAACTCACAGATCTTATAAAACAGTAACACAGGGAGAATATAAAGCAGCTAAGTAACAATCAACATGGAACAGTACCTCACTTATCAATATTAACATTGAATGTAAGCAGTCTAAATGCTGCACTTAAAAGATATATATAGATTGATAGAATGGATAAAAAAAACACAACCCATATATATGCTGTCTCCTAGAAACCCATTTAACTCATAAAGAGTTGCATAGACTCAAGGTAAAGGGATGGAAGAACATATTTCATGCAAATGAAACTCAAAGTGAGCAGTAGTAGCTATTCTTAAATCAGATAAAACATATTTTAAATGAACAACAGTAAAAAAGACAAAGATGGCCATTATATTATATAATGATAAAGGGCCAATTCAACAAGAATATATAACGATTTTAAATATATATACACCTATAACACCAGAGCTCTTAGATTCATAAAACAAATACTACCAGACCTAAGAAATGAAATAAACAGCAACATAGTAATAGTGGGGGACTTCAACACTTCACTGACAGAACTAGACAGATCATTGAGGCAGAAAATCAATAAAGAAATAATGTACTGAAATGGGATTTTAGAAAAGATGGACCTAACAGATAGTTATATAACATTCTACTGGAAAAACTGCAGAATACACGTTCTTCTCATCAGCACATGAAATATTTTCCAAGTTATACCATATGTTAAGCCACAAAATAAGGTTTAGAAAATTTTTTAAAAATCAAAATTTTACCATATATCTTCTCAGACTACAGTGGAATAAAACTAGAAATTAATTCCAAGAGAAATTCTTAACACTATAAAAGTACATGGTAATTAAACAACCTGCCAAGAATGATCCTGAGTCAATGATGAAATCAAGATGGAAATCAAAAAGTTTTCTGAAATGAATGAAAATGGCAACATTAGCTACCAAAATCTCTGGAATACGGAAAAAGCAGTGCTTAGGGGGAAGTTAATAGCCTTAAATATTCACATCAAAAAGATGGAAAGACTACAAATTAACAACCTAATAGCACACCTCAAGGAACTAGAAAAATGAAAACAAATCAAATGAAATGCTAGCAGAAGAGACAAAATAACAAATATCAGAGCAGAACTAAATGAAATTGAAATAAAAAAATACAAAAAATCAATGAAACAAAAAGTTGATTCTATGAAAAGATAAACAAAGTCAACAGACCACTAGCTAGATTAACCAAGAAAAACCAGAGAGGATTAAAATAAGCTTAATCAGAAATGAAAAAGGAGACATTATAACTGATATCACAGAAATATAAACAATTATCTAACACAAATATGAATACCTCCATGTGCACAAACTAGAAAATCTAGAAGAAGTGGCTGAATTCTTGGAAACACATCCCACTAAGCAATCAGGAAAAAATAGAAATTCTTAAGAGATCAATAACAAGTAACAATATTGAATCAATTATAAAAATCTACCAACAAATAAAAACTCAGGACCAGATGAATTCACATGCAAATTCTACCAGACCTACAATGAAGAACTGGTACCTATCCTACTGAAACTATTTCATAATATCAGAAAGGAGAGAATCCTCCATATCTCTTTTTATGAAGGCAATATCACCCTATATGAAAGCCAGGAAAGGAAACAACAACAAAAAAAAGAAAACTACAGACCAATATCTCTCATTAACATCAATGTAAAAATCCTCAACAAAATATCAGCAAAGTGAATCCAACCACACATCAAAAAGATAATTCACCACCATCAAATGGGTTTTATCCCAGAGAGGCAAGGAGGATTCGATGCACACAAATCAATAAATGTGATTCACCACATAAACAAAATTAAAAACAAAAACATATGATCATCTCCTTATATGCAGAAAAAGCATTCAATAAAATCCAGCACCCTTCATGATAAAAACCCTTAACAAATGAGATATAGAAGGAACATACATATAAATAATAAAAGCCATATATGACAAACCCACAGCCAACATCACATTGAATGGGATAAAGTTGAAAGCA
>CAUYSK010029553.1:0-12527 GCA_963575035.1 Avahi laniger | reverse complement strand
TATTTAAAGTTATCATTCACTTATTAAATACAGTAGAAATCTTAGAGCAGTCCTGTCTGAAAGAACTGCATTGATGGAAATATTTCACATCTACGCTGATAGTACAGTAGCCAATAGCCCCATGTAATTATCAAGCAGTTGAAATGTGGCAAGTGCAACTAAGGAATCGAATATTTACTTTAGAAAAAAAAACTTTATTGTGTTATAACTGACACCAAAAAACCTGCCCCTATATAAAGTGTACAATTTGATATATGTTGACATATGTATACAACCATGAAACCATCAATTTAATCAAGATAGTGAACATTTCCATCACTCCTGTAAGTTTTCCTTTGGTCTTTTTTAATCTCTTTCTCTCATGCCCCTCCTCCCTGTCTATCCCACTTCTGTCCCCAGACAACCACTGATCTTATTTCTGACAGCATATGGTAGGTTACATTTCCTGAAGTTTTATAGAAATGAACTTGTACAGTATGCTTTTTTTTCGTTTGAGTCTTTAATTCAGTATAATTTATTCTGAGATTCATACATGTTGTAGCATGTGTCAGTAGTTCACTCTATTTTATTGTTAAACAGTATTCCATAGTACGGATATAGTCCAGGTTGTTTATATATTCATCTGTTGATGAACATTTGGGTTGTTTCCACTTTTTGGCTATTATAAAGAAAGCTGCTATGAACATGTGTGAACAAGCCTTTGTATGAACATATGCTTTCATTTCTCTTGAGAAAATACCTAGACATGAAATGGCTAAATCATACAGTAGGCATATGTTTAGCATTTTATAAAACTGCCAAAGTGTCTTCTAAAGTTGTTTTACCATTTTACATTCCCACCAAGAATGTGTAAGAGTTTCAATTCTTCCACATCCTTACTGACACTTGGTATGGTTAATCATTTTAATTATAGCAATTCTAGTAAAAGTATTGTAATACTCCATTGTGTTTTCATTTTACATTTTCCTAATGAGTATATTGAACATATTTTTATGTGTATACGTGTTATCTGTATATATTCATAAAATGTCTGTTGATGAATCTTTTCAAAATATTTTGCCCATTTCTTAGTTGAGTTGCGTTTTTTAAATTATTACTGATTATTACTGAAATTAATGTTGACTTTCAGTCCAGTTATTCTATCAGTTATTGAAATAGCATTAAATCTCCAACAATAATTGTAGATTTGTCTATTTCTCCTTGCAGTTCTATCAGCCTTTGATTTATGTATTTTTTGGCTCTTTTTTTAGGCATGTAAACATTTAGGACTTCTTGATGAATTTTCCCCTTTATTATTGTGAAATGACCTGTTTTATTCTTGGTAATATTCTTTGCTCCGAAATCTACTTTTTTTTGTCTTTTTTTTTTATTATTTCAGCATATTATGGGGGTACAGATGTTTAGGTTGCGTATGTTGTCCTTGGCCCCTCTCCCCCCATAAGTCTGAGTTCTACTTTTTTTTAATAAGCACTCCAAATTTCTTTTGGTTAGTTTTAGTATATATTTTTCCATTGTTTACATTCAACTTCTTTTTGTCTTTATCTATACAACATGTTTCTTCTAGGCAACACATGGTAGGAATTTGCTTTCTTATCTAATCCGATATCTCTGTCTTTTAATGGGGTGTTTAGACCACTTATATTTAATGTGATTATTGATATGGTTAGGGTTATGTCTATTTCTTTTCTATTTGTTCAATCAGGGTTTTTTTTTTATCTCAAAATATCTTTATTTCACCTTCAATTTTATGATATATTTTGTTGGATATACTATTCTAGACTGATAGGTTTTTTTTCCAATATTTTAAACTTTGCTCTACTGTCTTCTTTGCATTGTTTCTAATGAGAAATATGATATCATCCTTATTTTTCCCTGTACATGTCTTTTTCCCCCCTCTGGCTTCTTCTAAGATTTTCTCTTTATCGCTATTTTTGAACAATGTAATTACGTGTCATGGTATAGGTTTCTTCATGTTTCTTGTCCTTTGAGTAGTTAATGTAAAATAAGATGGAAACCAGGCTTGAGAATCCTCTGAGCAGACAAATCCACTTAGGCGACATAAGCCAAATTGAGGTTATTTTTTGTAGATACCTCTGATAATCATAAACAAACCTTAATTTGCCTTCCAAATATGGTATAAGATGATCACTTTCAACACATCCTTAGCCATTTTGAAACCCTCATGGCAATAACTAATCATTTTCAAGGTTAAACAACTTCATTTTTGCTTTGTAAGCCAGCCTGTAACACCACACCTCTGAGCTTCCTCTTACCACTTTGGTTTGAGGTCTCCCAGTTCTCGAACTTCTTTTATATGCACAATAAACTTTCAAAATTTTTAATTTGATGTGTTTTTATTTTTGATAGGATTCACTGAGCTTGTTACATCTTTGAATATATGCTTTTCATTAAGTTTGGAAATGTTTTCAGCCATCATATCTTGAAATATTTTTTCTATTCCTTCTTCTGTATTCTCTTCATTGGAGAATCCACTTACACTTATACTAGGACCGTTGAGGTTGTTCCACAGGTCATTGATATACTGTTCATTTATTTTATTAAATGTATTCTTTTTCCATGTGTTTCATATTAAATAGTTTCTGTTGCTACGTCTCCAAGGTTATTAATCTTTTATTCTTCAACATTTAACCTATCGATAATCTCATCAGTATAGTTTTTCATCCCACATGTTATGTTCCTTAGACAATTGACTTGGGTCTTTCTTAAGCATATGGAATACGCTTTAAAGTCCTTTTCAGCTATTTCTAATATCTGAGTCAGTTATGGGTTGATTTTGATTAAATGATTTATTAATATTTTCTTATTGGCCTTATTTTCCTGTTTGCACTTCTTATAATTGTGGATTGGATGCTAGATGGTGTGAGTTTTATCTTTTTGGGTGCTGGATATTTTTGTATTCTACAAATATTCTTGAGCTTTGTTCTGGGACACAGTTAAGTTACTTGGAAAACAGTTTGGTTTTTTTTTTTTTTTTTTTTTTTTTACCTTTCTTGAAGATTTCTTAGGTGCAACTGGAGCAGTGCTCAATCTAGTGTACTTATTCCCGAATACTGAGTCAAGATCTTCCTGAGTACTTTACCTAATGACCCATGGATCTTCAGGCTTTCTAGTCTTGCTGATAAAAACAGAAATTATGGCTGACCCTGTGTGAAGGCTGGCCCTTGTTACCTCTAAACTTTTTGGGCAGTTCTTTCCTCATCCTCAAGTAGTTTCCTCACATGCTTGAACTCAACACTACTCAGCTGAATACTTGAGGGAGACATTCTACAAATCTCTGGTGTCATCTGTCTGTCTGTCTGTCTGTCTTTCCTTTCTCTCCCTTCTCTCCCCCTTATACCTCCACTTCCTACCCTCTCCAGCTCTCTCCTCTCTGGTACTCCATCTTGAAAACTCCGGCTACTTTTGTCTCTCTGGTCTCTCAGCTTAATTGACACAATTCACGGAGCCTCCTGGTCTTTTCCTGGGTTCCCCCTTCCTGTATCACAATTTGGAAACTCTTTCTTAGGCCTTGATTTTTTTATGTGAAAAAAAAAATCAAAATATCTAAAATGAATCATAGGGTTGTTGTAAAGAAGGAGATACTATCTATAAAGCATAACTAATAGAAACTCAATAAATGGAAATTCTTTTTCCCTTATATAGCCTTATATATTGCATATATTTTCCTCAAGAATACTTTTGACAAATGACAGTCAACTCATGGCTTCTGAGTCAGCCCATGGGGAAACCCATGTCTCCCCTTTGTCGTTCCAGGGCCCTTGGATCCTGTAACATCCTCTCTCACAAGCTTGCTTGCCCCAGGCTGGTTACCAGGTCTCTTCCTTCATTTCTGCAAAACACCTCTAATGCTAAGGGGAGTATTTGCCTGCAGAGTTTATTATGATTTATAGAGAGTAATTTATAACAGACAATGAGAGAAAACTTTAAATTCAATGTTAGTTATTAATGTTTCGAGAAGTATCAGACATTTTTAGCTACAGGGGAATTCTCACTGGCTGTGTGCATTATTGGCTCCAACCTTTCCAGGTCCTGGTTGTCTCTCCCACTCCCTGCCCTCTGTGTGTGTGTCTGTTTACGTGTGTGTATTGGTCTATCCTAGGCTTTCTCGTCTCTTGCTTTCTCTTTGTATCTTCCTGTTTATGTATTTCTCTTTAGTGTCTCCTTCTGTTCCCCACTCTCACTTTCTATGTCTCTGTTAGTCTGTCTGTCTCTCTTTGTATGTCTCCCTTCTCTCATCATTCCCTTTCTGATCTATTTGGTTTTCCACTCGCCATCTACTCTTCCACGGAGGCCACACTAGCTCTTAGACTTTTCCCAACCAGGCTTTTAGCCTACGTTGGCACGTGTTGACCTTCAGTGTAATGCTTCTGCTAAACAAAGATCTAAAAATTTCTGTAGGTTTCCATCCTTCCTAATACAAAAAAGCCATCATAATCTTTGAGATTATAGCTTTTTTTTAAGCATATCTGAGATCAACTTCACAGGCAGGACACCCGCAGCAGAGTTAAAGAGAGAAATTCCCCTATTACAATAATAAATTTAATAAAGCCTCTCTAATGTCACGTTTTTCTCTGTGGTGGTCTTTGGAAGGATTTCTATTTTGTGTTAAAGGAAGAGCATCCCCACATAAATGACTCTACCTTAGGAAGCCATTTGAAAGTTGTTTGTTAAAACTAGTGTAGGAATTCTTGGTGCCCATCACTGTGTTGTTGTTGTTGTGTGGGTTTTTTTCACCACAGTGGTATATGCTTCTGAGCAAAGGGTCAAGTCTGGTGAAATGGGTAGGAAACTTCCTAAATTCTTGCCAGTCTTTCAAATGGGCAACCATCACAGCAATAACTAACATAGGTAGTGTTGTTTTAAAAAAGAAAGAATTTCATAACTATGTCAGGTGACGGACATGTTAATTAGCTTGATTGTGATCATTATTTCAGAGTGTATACATCTATCAAAACAGCAACTTATACAACTTAAATATATACAATTTTTATTTGGCAGTTATACCTCAATAAAGCCAAAAAAAGAAAGATAGGTAATGTTTTCTCCATCTCAACATCAATATCCACTGCCTTCATAGCATTTATCCTGGTGTGTAATTAGGTATTCATTTGTTTAATTGATTACAAACTATTTTCCCTGCTAAACTATTACTTCTGTGAGGCCAAAGGATCTTGTCTTATTCACGCATAATTCACTCTCCAGTTCCTAGCCCAGTGTCTGCTCTTTTAAGCACTTGATAAATATTTATTGTTGAATGTAGTTCTGAGAAAGTAGGTTCTTCTAGGCACAGATTAAAGTTCAGTAAAATACAACCAAAGTGTTATGTTTATCAGCCAGTACCAACAATGTTAGTAAGAGATAGAAGATGATATCTCTTCCTGATTATTCTACTGTTCTAGGGTTGTAAATAATCGAAGCTGGTAATTGATGTCTCTATGCAAGTCCCAGTTCTTCCTAAATAAGGGAAAGTTACAAACCATTGAGCTAGCTGGATGAAAGCATGTTCAGAGGTCTTATTATGTGGGGGAGGGTGTGGGGGGTATAACTGAGAAGATGGAATGAGAGGAGGAACAGGACAGGGCAGAATATACTGACAGACCAGCTTCAGGTTAGTGTCCTTGAATTCTCTGTAACCCCTAATAGAAAACTGTGTAGGAGAGAGGAAGTGTGTGGGTATGTGTGAACCAAGTGGAGTTATCAGATCTGTTGGGATAATCAGATCTATAAGAAAGCCCACATGAGTTTATTATGTCACAAAGACCTGGCAGTAATAATTATGCTAGATTAAACTTGGAAGAATGTAAACTAAAATGTCAACAATGTCTTGAGTACTGGGATTCAGAGTGGTTTTTTTCTATTAAATACTTTGTGCTTTTATGTTTTCCAGTGTTTCTACGCTCAATTCATGAACATTATATAACCAAAGTTTTTTTAAATGTATAACTTTTTCCATTTATGTTTAGTGCAAATTATTTATTTTATACTCTCCTGGAATGCAAATGAAAATCTATCCTAAAAAGCACACACTCCCAAGTATTACTGAGTTATCAGGTAATTTGGCATCCTTAATGCTTGGAATGTTTTATTGATGTTAGGAGTACTTAAGCTATTTAATTTTTTTTTTACTTAAACTTTTAGAAAAGCATGATATTTTTTTCATTTTCTACAAGTACTAATTTTTCTCTAGAGGTTTTACAGCTTAACATGCAACCTGACCTCTGTACTTTCTGTGTGACCTAATGAATCTATAGATCATTTTAATGAGCTCATTTGACTCTGCAGAAGATCCTTGCATATCAATTTTAATGTAAATGAATTCTGTCCTAAAGACTAATAATTGCATTGGAAGCTGATTATAAAATTGTGCTATTAATTTTGACATTTTATATTCGCTTCAGACTTCCTATATTATCATGTTTTATTATCTATGCTGCAGAACAGAAATAAATGTGTTTTATTATTTGCTGGGGATGTTTAAACTAAAGCTTAATGAGTTTTATGCTGGCATACTTTAATGTCCCCCAAATTCCTCTACTTGCAAATTACTTTAGTTACAAATGAGCCAATGACACTCTACACTGCAGAGTGTCTGCTTTAAAACAGGCATATTTAAAAATTAAAATAAAAACCCAACCAATTGGTGTCAGCTTTTTTCTTGCTAGTATAATTCTATCAACTTTTTTTGGAAAATTCATTAATCCGTTATGTTTGAAATCTCATCCTTTTGCTCTCTCGTTACCATTGTTCTTCCTAAGATCTTTAAATCATCACAGTAAATCGTAGAGTTACTCTAGACTTGCGATCCCCAGTACAGAAGCACTAACCACATGTGGCTATTGAGAGCTTGAAATGTGGCTACTCCAAATTGAGATGTGCTGTAAGCCTAAAAACACACTGTATTTCTAACACCTATTACGAAAAAAAAGAATGAAAATGTCACATTGATACATGTAGAAATGGTGAATTTTGGTTATATTGGGTTTAATAAAATGCATTACTAAAATTAATTTCACCTCTTTTTCCTTTTTAATGCAGCTCCTGGAAAAGTTAAAATTTCATTTGTGACTCACATTGTGGTCAACATTATGTTTCTATTGGATAGTGCTACTTTAGAGCTTGTTTCTTCACCAAGGAGACATGTTCTACCAAAATTTATTGATTAATAAAGCCCCCAGCCCCTACATACAACATCAAGTCTTGGCAAAACAGTATCCACTCAAGCTTTCTCCCATTATATCAGTGTCCACTGAACCTCACTGAAATTTCCTGCCATATATGGCAACACAGGAATTTTCCCCTGTCTCACCTTTGCGTTTGTTTTTCAGAAACATTTCCTGTCAGTCATAGACATGTAAGTGTCGGTCATTCTTCATTAGATGAGACTGAGTCCTTACACAATAGTTCAAGGGTTAGCACAGCAAACCAGCTGACAAGAACTTGAACTCAGCAATTAAGAGCTTAATGAAACAGAAAATGACTTGCTTGAGCTAACAGTAATTGCCAGTGTCTGCAATTTGGTGTGCATATGTGTGTGCATTCGATCCACAGGAACCAGCATAACATGTAAGAACACACCCTTATTATATCTTCTCTAGGTTTGTGTCAAGAGCTTTTACCTTTTAAAAAGAATCTTCAGGGCCTAACACACTCTAAAGCGTGCACATATTACTGCTTTTTTTGTTAAAGATTTGTGATGCAGAATGAAATGATAAGTATCTAAATTCAAAGCATGGGCTTGACATTCTTGAGTTTCTTATGTAACTGAGGTATTGTGAAAAAGAGGAGTGAGAAGTGTCCATAGGAGAAGTATCCTTTTTAAAAGTTTTTTCTGAAAACACAGCAATATAGTAGCACTAATAAATTGAAATGTGTTTTTGTCATGGTAATTTTATTGATGAAAGCTTCCATTTAGTTTAAAAATAGAAAATATAAAAGCATGAAATTGAGTTATAATACTTTTTATTAAAGATACAAGGTATTAATTACTTCTGTGTATTTCAATTTATAGGTTGTCACTTATATTTTTAATACTCACTAGATTTATTAATAATTATTTTAAATCTGCTATCCTATATGTAACTAATTACAAAGCAAAATATATGATTTTCCTCTAATATACTTCCTTTAAGAAAATCCAATAAATTTAAATGAGCCTCAAAATACAAAGTGAGACTGAAAGATCATCTTTCGTCCTCTTTTTAGAAAATGTGGCTGTGGAGCAAAAGTTACACATTCAAGTGCTACGGGAGCCAAGGCAGGTGACAAACAGGAGATATAGGATGAGTGGGGATTGCAGAAAAGTCAATGACATGT
The DNA here is from genome assembly GCA_963575035.1 of Avahi laniger. Lineage (NCBI taxonomy): Eukaryota > Metazoa > Chordata > Mammalia > Primates > Indriidae > Avahi > Avahi laniger. Next base: position 4,193 of record CAUYSK010029553.1, on the reverse strand, counting down.
GTCATTCATATATCACTTGGAAATTCTATTTGATGACAAGTAAGACAGACTGAAAATAAGAGTGGTTTAGACATGATGGATTTTTCTTCCCTCCCTTATGAAAGATGACCTTAGGCAACAAACCTCAAGCTATAGTGGTGACCACGTGGTCATCAGAGATGTAGGTTCTCTACCAGTCCACTGCTGCTGTGTAGCAGACCACCCCAAACACAGCATCATAAGGCAAGAAGAATGTACTATTTCTCATAAGTCTACAGGTTGGCTGGGAGAATTTTCTAGTCTTGGCTAGTGTTTTACCTGCATCTGAAGTCAGCATTAGGTTGAGTAACTAGTTTTGTTGATCTTGGCTGGATCCCCTTGTATATTTGGGGGACTGACTATAGGTGGCTTAGAATGTCCTCAGCTGAGACAAATGGGTCCCACTCCATATGATCTCTCATCATTCTCTGTCATAGGATAGTTCACATAACAGTGGAAGGTTTCCAAGGAACAGAGTAGAAACATTCAGGGATGATTGATTTCTAGGCTCAGAATTCACACTCTGTCACTCCTGCCATATTCTCTTGGCCAAACCAAGTCACAAGGCTGGCCCAGATTAAAGGAGGTGGGAAACAGGCTCCACCTCTTGATGGAGATTGTTGCAAAGGGCATGCTACAAAGATCCATGAAAAGTTGGACCTCAATAAAGCTACCACAAGCTTCTTCTATCTTTGTGCTGTCCCTGAAGTGGGGATGGATGCATGGGTTTCTTTCTCACCTCATGGTTCAAGATGACTGCTGAAACTCCCACCACCACAATGATTTTGGGCAAGAAGCAGTAGACGTGGGAAAAGGCAAATAGGGCTCATGTCACCCTCTGTATCATTTTAATGAACTATCCCTAAAGTCTCACCAAAACACTGTGCCTACATCCCATTGGCTATCCCTCACTACAAGACAGGTGGGGAAATATGGGCTTTTATCTGATACCTCGTGCCTCAACAAAATCAGGGTTCTTATGCCATGGATGTTGACATTGAGTCAATAACCAGCAGTATAAGACACACTAACCAGAGGTGCCAGCTTTCATTTTGCTCCAAGCAACATTTGACCAGCATTTTCAGGAATCCTGACTTTTCAAAAGAAGCTACAAATATATAAATTTTACATGAAATCTCCTATATTTTGGATATTAGTATCTAATCTAAATATTTTTAATTTTTATTTTGAAATGATATTAGACCTACAGAGAAGTTATAAAAATAGTATGAGTTTCCATACCCTCTTCATTCCTAATGTTGACATTTTACATAACCAATAGTATAATTTAGTATAATTATCAAAAGTGGAAATTTAAAAATGGTACAATACTATAAATCAAGAGTTGACAAACTTTTTCTATAAAGGGCCAGATAGTAAGTATTTTAGGTATCACTATTACTTGACTCTGCTATCATAATGAGAAAGCAATCATAGACAATATGTAAATAAATGAGGGTATCTATGTTCCAATAAAATTTTATTTTTATAAAACAGGTCCAGGAAGGACTTAATCATGGGCTGTGGTTTACAAACTGCTACTATAAACAATCAACCTTATTTGATTTCGACAGTTTTCCCATTAACATCCTTTTTCTGTTCAATCTAAAATCTAAAGTGCATTTAGTTGTCATGTCTACTTGGTCTTTTGAAATCTTAATTATTCATTATTTCCTTATCTTTCATGAATTTGACACTTTTGAAGCATTCTAGTCAGTTATTTTGTAAAACATCTCCCAATTTGGATTAGTGTGATAGCTTATGATTTGATTGAGGTTATTCATAAATACAGATATGTGTCCATGCACGACTTAGTTGACACATATATTTACTAACTCTGCTCACTGCAGAGCCTAAAATCAATAACACTCCTGTAGCAAAGAGCACACCTAGTGTTTTAGTCCATTTGTGCTGCTATAACAAAATACCTCAGACTGGATAACTTATAAACAACAGAAATTTATTGTATTTCTCACAATTCCAGAGGCTGGGAAGTCCAAGATAAAGACACCAGCAGGTCCATGTCTTGTAAAAGCCCATTCCTCATAGATGGCATCACCTAGGTGTCCTCACATAGTGGAAGAGTTGGAAGGGAAAAAGAAGCTCTCCAAAGCCTCTTTTATAAGGACATTAATGCCATTTATGAGAGCAAAGACCCCATGGCCTAATCACCTCCCGGGGCCCTACCTCTTGTTATCATCACCTTGGAGCTTAAGTTCCAACATATGAATTTTGGAGGGACACATACATTCAAACCATAACACCTACCACCCAAATCTTGATTTCTAAATACCATTTTCCAATAAAAGGAAACAGGGATCTTTGAAGAAGTGATTGATTCCATGGCTGGGCCAGGGAACATATGAGAAATTATCCAAAATGTTTGTGTTGCCAAGAAGTCAGGTAGTACTCAAAAATGGCAAAAACATGTCCACAGGACACATGAACCAAACTGAAGGAGCTACAAATGGTCCAAACTGGAAAAATTTAAGTAATCAAATATATTATTAGAGTTTTGGATTATAACCCTTAGAATAAAATAAATATCCACAAGTATATCCTGATATAAATAAATAATTGGATAACTAAGTAAATGGGGAAGAAAAGACAATTCTCCTTGCCTAAAGAATTTCTATTAATAAATTTAAAAGGAAATTGAAAAATAGAAAATTACTATTAGACAAATACCATAGTAATAATGGTGCAGACACATTCACTGACAGATTCTAAAATTAAAGGGCAAAACTTTGTAGAGAACAGGGTACTTGATCTCAAAATATCACTCTCCAGATACTTATTAATCACAAAAAGAAAAAAATAGTAACTTTTTACTACATGACAGACACCACCTAAACCAAATGGTCAAGGTTAATATCGGCAGTAATAAGACATAACATCATAGCCCCCTATTTTAAACATCAATTTGGTTGAGCAATGAGATTTTATCCTCGTTTCATCAATCCGCAACCTTTACCATGGAATGTACCTTTGATAATACTTGATTTGCCACAGCTTTGTCATTTCTAAAAAAAAAAAAAAAATTAAAAGTTACATAAATTGTATTTTCTTGCCTCTAAATTCAGCAAAGTCTCAGGTTATAAAATCAATGTACATGAATCAGTAGCATTTCTGTATACTAATAACAGGAAAGCTGAGAGTCAAATCAAGAATGCAATACCATTTACAATAGCTGCAAAGAAAGTAAAATACCTAGGAATATACTTAACCAAGGAGGTGAAAGACCTCTATAAGGAGAACTGTAAAACACCAGTGAAAGAAATTATAGCTGACACAAACAAATGGATAAATGCTCCATGCTTATGGATTGGAAAAATCAAGATTATTAAAATGTCCATACTTCCCAAAGTGATTTACAGATTCAACACAATTCCCATCAAAATACCAATGTCATTTTTCATAGATCTAAAAAAAAAATCCTAAACTTCATGTGGAACCAAAAAAGAGCCCAAATAACCAAAGCAATGTTAAGCAAAAAGAACAAATCTGGAGGCATCACATTACCTGACTTTAAATTATGCTATGAAGCTATAGTAACTAAAACAGCATGGTACTGGTATAAAGGTAGAGATATAGACCAATGGAATGGAATAAGGAACCCAGAAATCAAACCATATAGCTACAACCAACTTTATTTTTTGACAAAAAAGACAAAAATATGCACTGGGGAAAGGACACCCAATTCAGTAAATGGTGCTGAGAAAATTGGATAGCCACATGCAGAAGAATGAAATAGGATCCCTTCCTCTCACCATATGCAAAAATTAACTCAGCGTGGATTAAAGACCTAAGTATAAGACCTGAAAACATAAAAAGTATGGAAGAAACTGTAGGAAAAACTCTTCTAGATATTGGCCTAGGCAAAGAATTTATGACTAAGATCCCAAAGGCAAATACAACAACAACAAAAATAAATAAATGGGACTTAATTAAATTAAAAATTTCTGCACAACAGGCCAGGCGCGGTGGCTCACGCCTGTAATCCTAGCTCTCTGGGAGGCCGAGGCGGGCGGATTGTTTGAGCTCAGGAGTTCAAAACCAGCCTGAGCAAGAGTGACTAAAAATAAATAAATTGGACAGCTAAAAATATGTAGAAAAAACTAGCCAGGCATGGTGGCGCATGCCTGTAGTCCCAGCTACTCAGGAGGCTGAGGCAG